>BROG01000454.1:0-237500 GCA_030159075.1 Atrina japonica | reverse complement strand
TCCTGGAATGAACTTCTCTTTTCTTAACATTGACAGTAGTGATATACAGTTTTACGATCAATTAGTGATACTCTACACCCAAGGTAATTGATCATCCTAAATAGGCTAAACACAATCAAAAATAAGTCTAGATCACCTGAATTAATCTAATTTTAAATAAACAACATTCGAGTAAAGATAATGATACACCCTTTTTCATAACCCGGGGTCTGATGTGAACTTGTATTGTTGACAAGAGCGACAGTTTCTTTGAAGTGGTGTTCATTGCTTCTCACCTAGCCGAGTGTTTCAAATTAGCTAGTGTTTGCTAACACACACCATTTCTATACACATGGTTGAATTTAAACTATTTTCATTGTGTGATGGTAATTTATACCCCATTACACATCAATTTGTATGCTCGCCAATGATGACTTTCTGACTCCGTGACGTCACTTCCGAGATCATACATACGAAAAGTAACACCCCCTCGTTTCAAACTGTATCAATTCAGTTGTAAGTTTGACTTATTGCCGGACACTTAAGAAACTGTAAGGAATTATATTTGCGACGCGTTAACTATTGTTCGTTATAAATAAGAGTTTGATTATGCATATTTGAAAGTTTATCAATTTATTTATTCTAAAGATGCATCCTGTAGCATTAACAGCAAGCTCTAACTCTGCCTTCAGCAAACTGAGTCCAACACAGCGAAACTTGGAATGTGTAAACAATGAGTGTTCACCGGAAAAATCTCCGGACTCTTCTCCAAAAAGTTCTTTACCATCAACTCAGAAACAGGTTTTAAAATTTAGTGTTGACTCTATGTTGTCGGAAAAATGTAAAAACACTCCGGATAGAGAGGATACAAATTCTCCGAATTCTGTGAGTTCAGACGACAGTTTTCATGAACAACCGAAACTAGGAACGTCTTCAATGGGACCATTTAGTATGGATGGAATTTTAAATAAGCAACACACACTCGTAAGGAATTCACAAGGTACACCCAGTGTTCCATCATCACTAATGTCCCATGTCGGGAGTGACCGATGGAGCGGATTTTACACAACGACCTCTTTCCCATGGATAGCTGGGTCCAGTTTAACCCCTCCAAAAGGTAGGTTTCAGTCTCTCGTCACATTGCAAAACAAAACCAATTAAGTGAATTTTGGATTTATTTAAATCAAATACAGGTAATAAAAATCATTTTAAAAACTGAAAATAAGTTGTAGAGTTATAAAAAGTCCAATTGATAATGATATTCATAGATAGAAATGCGATAAATACGCGCTTATCGAGACGGCGCAAAATTGCTTTGTTCTCTCTTTATTTCATAAAATTTTATGGAAATAAAGAATATAATTTCTAGATAAATATATGTTAAATTGACTAGTACCCTGGAGCGTGGCTTTTCATGTTCTACTTTACTTTTGCTCAACACAAAAAGGTGTTTACACGCCTCATAAATCCACAATAAGTTATCGCGTCTTCCCGTATATATACAAAAATCAAACACATCATAGAAACATCAAATGATTCTGATATTGAATATGAAAAGAAACGTGTACTTCTTAACCTCCGGTGTAATTACGCAGCTACAGACGTCCAAATACCTACAATTTAAAACATTCAAAATATAATTAAAATCTTCATAAAGGTTACACACATATGTATATATATATATATATATATATATATATATATATATATATATATATATATATATATATATATATATATATAATCACATCTTCATTATCTCCCTAGTCTATTTTCCAGTCATTCTAAACATGATATAAAATTTTGAGAATAGTATTTTCTATAAAATTATTTCTGCTATATTCTTTACTAAGATTCTAAACCTCTATTAAAGAATATAGCAGAAATAGCTAGGATTAAGATAATAGGGAGCTGAAATATTTCCTCCACGTTACAAATATTCATGTCTATTGTTTATTTTCCTTTTCTAATAATTTATAATCAATTATGTTTGAAGCCGTTAAATCCTAATCTTAATTGTTCTGAAATAAATGTAAAACTTGATTTCTTTCGTAAATTTCCAATGCTCTTATATACCTAAAAGCGATTTTTATTTCTGTAAAATTCATCACAATTGTTTACATCTTTATTCTTCATTTGTCCCTCAAGAATGACTTAAAAAGTACTGATTTTATCGCAATTTTCGTTTACTCTATTTGTCTAAATCACACAGACAAAGAGTCTTATTATCATTCTAAAACAACTAGATAAACATTGTATGTTAGGGCAGATAGCTATCTATTGCTGCCTATATCATTATTAACTGTTTGTCTTTGTTATTTCAATGCTACATGTGTTGTCTCATTTGTTACATCACACACTTCTGTGTGACATGGGACGACACGGCCCGTCAAAAGCTACATAAAACCTCAAGTGTTTAAAGATAATCGAAATATAAGCAGTTTATTGATTAATTCTGCAACTTAACATTGAACAATCAAGTGCACTACAGCAATTAGCTTCCATTCGAACATGTGAATCATGACAAAGTCAGTCAATTTTACGGTAATATAAAAATAAATAAATAATAGAATATAAAAGGCGAAAGACAAATATAAGATGACCGTAAATGAAATAGAAGTATTAAGAATTCGAAGTTTATTTTAGTTTTTATGTTATGAAAATGCACAGATAGATATAACGAATTATTACATCCATATAGGGTTCAAACTAATCTGAAAATTAATGGTATTTTGTATTATAATGTTAAAATATAAATACACAAACTTCAAGGCATAGAACATGACATATATATAAAATATAACTCATATTTTTCAATTCATTGTGGTTATGCGTAAGTTTATTTTTATCATAAATATTAGAATTATTTTTTATGAAAAAGCGGGATTCTACAGATTTTAATGACTAATGTTTGGATGTAGGTAAATTTATTTCAAGTAAATTAAGAACAATTAAGATAAGATTGCTGTTAAGTTGGAATAATCATTTAATACTGGTTCAGGAGCTGTCAGACAGATATCTCAGGATATCGTTTTCATGGAATATTATTCGCTTATCGCTTCCATCCGTCAGCGCGCGTATCAAATTAAGTGTTTCTATAATTAATTTCAATAAAGTCATAGAAATATTAAGACTAAGTGGACCGATAAGAGCGTCTAATTAGCCAGTATTAATGTCTAAAGCAGTTTTCAATGCTCATATCAAAACTGTATGGCCGCTGGCAGGCCAGAGCAATACCAGATGACCAGTGTACATACTGATAAGTCCATAGTGCATATACTAACGTAGATGACTAGATTCAGATTTCGTCACTTAATTAAGTGAAACTGGTCATTGTGCAATTATACTGAGGTCTGTATGGTTATTATAGATAACTTGATGATGTACAATGATTAATAAACCACGCCATATTTCGCGCCAATTTACAGAGTTACCCTTAAGACTATAGACGAATTGAATGAAACGACTGTTAGATGATATATAAAATCAATTTATGTATATTTCCTTTTCTTCTTCAGCTCCCCCAAGTCCACCAAGAATAAACCCACAAAAATGTACACTAAGAAAACACAAAACTAACCGAAAACCGAGGACACCTTTTACGACATCTCAGCTTTTAGCTCTGGAGCGAAAATTTCGCCAAAAACAATATTTGTCTATAGCCGAGCGTGCCGAATTTTCGGCGTCATTAAATCTAACAGAGACACAAGTGAAAATATGGTTCCAAAACAGAAGAGCTAAGGCAAAAAGACTACACGAAGCTGAGCTAGAAAAATTGAAAATGGCAGCTAAACCAATGCTACCACCCGCAATAGGCGTAACATTTCCAGCAGCGGCCGCATTGTATTCGGGACAATATGGAAGACCCCAGGGGTTCCCACATTCATTTATAACGCCTCTCAGTTACTCTCTGACGCCTAGTAATGTGGGTATGGCGTATCATCATTAATTAATTTCAATCAATTCGTGCTTTACAGTCATTTTGGACCAGTTACTTCAGAAAACGAAACTTGGACGTTCTTTTTTGCAACATAAGATTCGTTTGACAAAAGGGAAACAAAGAAAGTATGTACCATGTGTGACGACGAAGTATAGAAAAAAAACGATCATGGCAAATGATCAGTTTTATCATTGCAAATGACCAGTTTTATCATGGCAAATATACACGTTAGTGCCAAAAGGTTTAGAAGTTCCCCATGACTTCAATCTAACAGTTTCAGTAAGTGTTATTTCACAAAGTAGTGGATCAATTTCAATGTTCATCTGTTTCAGTGTTTCAGTCTTGTTTGGACGACACAACAAAGAGACCGATTATTTGTTTTTATGATAAGTATATTGCATATAGGTTATTTATAGAATTTACAGGAAGAATACTGAATTACGGTATTCTTTATTCCACGTTGTCATTATGAATACCTTTATATCAGAAGTCATTAAAAGTGAGAGAAATTATATGCGTCAGTGAGTTTTATTCCAATCCCAAATATCTTGGACAAAATATTCCTGTGAATGAAGACTATCTATTTATTCATTTTACTTTTTTATTTATTGATATTTTTCTCATTTACTTATTCTTTTTTTTTTTTGTATTTTATCACTACTTTTATAATCGTTATTACTATTTTCATTGTTTTTGTATTTAATAATAATAATAATAATAATAATAATAATAATAATAATAATAATAATAATAATAATAATAATAATAATATGATAATAACAATGATGATGGTTAATATTATTAATGTTATTAATATTAATATGTTATCATTTTTATAAGACAATATAAATATATAAGAATTTAGATATTTACACATTTTCTGAATTAAAGTAATTGGATGAGAACAATTACCATTTTAATTATCTTGCCAGTTATTCATCAAAAACAATTTTAAGAAAATAATTTAGATATATGAAATGAAATAATAAAATGAACATAAAATGTAAATTACAAAAATAATATAAATTGAAACACTTTTAAATTGCGACTTATAAACTTATAAATTACATACTGCATCAAAATCACACACACACACACACACACACACACACACACACACACACATATATATATATATATATATATATATATATATATATATATATATATATATATATAAAAAACATATTTGTATACATCTATTTCTTCTTGCTTTAATTAGACCATGATTTATACCAAGTCTATCCAGCAATGTGTAATTTATTCACGAGCTATAAGTTTGCAGTGGGTAATCAGACACCGTCATGAATATTCATTAAATGATGTATTATGCGCATATTTATTAAGATACTTATTATACTCTATATAAAAAAATTGTGTATGTCTACAAAATGCCATAAATTAAACATGAATATGTAATTATTTATCGACATTACTGTTCTGTTCAAATTACTAAAATGATTAAACGTAAAAATGCCGACCAAAACGGAAATGAATCAATTTGCACTTTGATGATTTAATGAATCAGATTAGATACACAAAATTATGATGCTTATTAATTAAGAGAGCCCACTCATTTTCTTTCAAGATTCATTTGTGATAAGGTGACCCATCCCTCTTGTTATAAGTATACAGCTATATAACCAGGTATTACATATTATCTAGTATACAGTTTTATCTTGTCTCTTTGATGTTGTTTGCAATTTTTTTTTTGTAAAAATTCATAATGATAGATATAATGACGATAATAATAATGATGACGATGAAATAACAACAGCAACAACAACATCACAATCATCAACAACAACAACAGTAATAATAATAATAATAATAATAATAATAATAATAATAATAATAATAATAATAATAATAATAATAAAAATAATAATAATAATAACAATAATAGTAATAATAAATACAACAGAACAACATAAACAAGAATAATAAAAAATACTTGTAAACATGAAAATAAAAAGAAAGTTATTTATCATTATTATTACTATTATTATTATTATTATTATTATTATTATTATTATTATTAATTTATTATTAATAATAATAATAATAATAATAATAATAATAATAATAATAATAATAATAATAATATTATTATTATTATTATTATTATTATTATTATTATTATTATTATTATTGTTATTATTATTATTATATTATTTTTGTTATTATTGTTGGTGGTAATGTTGTTACTGTTGCATCAATAATAACAATCATATCACTTATGATATAATGTTACCTACAATAATAACAACAATAATAAATTTGAAGTGATGTTGCATTAGCAAAAAATTCCGATTTTATTTTAAAGAGTTTTTTTATGTTTATAATAACGTTGAAAACACACCGGTAATCATTAGCAGCATAGTCGGATTTTTCTTCACAATAAAATATTTAAATGCCCATCACTCAGATTCTGTTTAGTAACATCTTGATGTCAATTACCATCTTGGTGATAAGTATCAATAGCTGATTTTATACAAAAGGATAGCAAGCCGCCAATGAATCGGAAAGAAGCCAATAAGTAGGAAAACCCTATACCGCCAGGAAAAGTTCCGCAACAAATACCCTTGTTACACACCCGATGTATTTCTTGTTGCTAACATTAGACATGTCACACTTCATGACGTTGTATGAAATTCAAGTATAATGTTAAGTATGTCATGCTTAATTGCCATGATATAGGGTATAACTCGGGGAAACATTCTGACATCCACTTAGTCTATCTTGTTATAAATTAGCATTAATGTTGAGGCAATGAGAGTTGTCCGAACCAACAACGTCATTTTAACGATCATAATGCTGATGTCAGATTTTATAAGTATGTTATGTTTAATCAATCATTATACTTGTTGTATCACATACACTTTTGTGTAACGCTATTGTAAATATCATCTTTACCCGACCAAGTTATCACCATCTGACACATAGACACCACAAAGTATTTTCTTCTACATGTCACTTTCAAGTACAAACATATCTCTATCATAACTCGATTTTGACGCATATTTCATAAAGTCATACATACTCGGACGCAATTATGCCAATTCTTATATTATTTCTTGACATATCACGCTATGAGTTTAAAGGTTTTGTCCCATGATGATGCAAAAATGCATTTACATGAATTTTCATTTACCTGATATTTCAATTTTGACGCAAAAGTATTTACATGAATTTCTCTTTATTTTATTATTATTTGTATCTACATCATAGTTAAGTTTTGACGCAAAATACATTTATTTGAATTCCTATCTATTTATATCTCAATATAACGCACTGATTAAACAAAGTGTTCATACTGTCTCCGATTACTCTGTATGACGCATCATAGTATAGTGTAAAATACCTCTGACGCTCCAGAACTACTTGTGACACACTGATATATTGATTAAACACTGACATACAAAACATATAAAGTTAACAATGACGCCAAAAGCATGACGCTTTCCTGGGTATAATCGAAGCGTTTGGGATAGTATCTATTGATGGAAATGATAGATTTGTGTAACGTTTTATAGATATTTCTACACGTGTTCCCACACTAGGTGTCAATCAAAGTTACACCAGAAATATTTTACTTAATTTTGTTAATCTAACACAAAGGTTTTATATCCATGAGCCTGTGTATGGAATTTTTGCTCTTTGCTGTACTCTCTGTCTCTCTATCGCCGTCTTTTCATAACGCAAAATGACTTGCATATATAAATAATAATAATAATAATAATAATAATAATAATAATAATAATAATAATAATAATAAAAATAATAAAAATAATAATAATAATAATAATAATAATAATGAATGAACGAAAGAATGAAAAAAGCATCGGTATTTTACTAAGTAAGATATGCCGCCATTTTACTGATTACTCCATCCATTGCGATCGTTTTCAGCATTCAACAAGAGTCTAAAGTTTATAACAAAAACCAAATGAATGCCGAAATTTAATGTATATTGTTAAATAACAAATTATTTCTACCTTTCTAAGCAATAATTTTAATTAAGATATTTCAGTTCATCCATTCAGCACAAAACTTGAAAACATCGTGGAGATTCAAAAGACAAAACTCCTTTTTAATCTAAACGATCATGTTTGATAATTTGCGTTCTTTTTAATTCCAGTATTTCAGCTGGCGATATATCAAATCCCTCATAAGAAAATAACATCATTTTCATTTTACAAATATGCAAATTAGGAAATCGATATTTTTCGTAATTTTTAGAAATTTTACATGTAAATTTCACTAATTATTTTGAACCACCAATACTAAGCAGATGATTAAAAAATAATTGAAAATAA
This sequence comes from Atrina japonica, assembly GCA_030159075.1. Classification (NCBI taxonomy): domain Eukaryota; kingdom Metazoa; phylum Mollusca; class Bivalvia; order Pterioida; family Pinnidae; genus Atrina; species Atrina japonica. Next base: position 229,262 of record BROG01000454.1, on the reverse strand, counting down.
TAAAAAGAAATAGCGAAGAGTTATATCAACATTGTATAACAATTTCAACATCTGGCTCGGACGTGAAGTAACCACGTGTACTCCATTTTAATACTCGCCTTTTTTAATGATTTCTTTCTTAAATCACGAGAAATTTGTGCCGTAGCAGAAAATTTCTGAATTTATATTGCATACAAATGTAATTATGATAACTTTAATTACGTTATTATTGCCTAATTGAAGAAAAGGTCAGAAATATGAAATAGGTATGAGTACATACTCAAATGTTGAACACTATACTCAATTATTTGCCATTTATATCAGAAAATGATGCATTTGACCTAATGTATTAATGTGGATAGAAACAAATTAATAATGCGTTTCCTAATCTGTAACCTCCAATATGTTTACCAACAACTGTTTAATTTAAATAATGAAATAACAGCGGAGCTGGAGTACTGAGTAAATTTGATGACTTTTGTACCTGGTAGGAACAAGGATAATAAAAACAACCATTGGAAAGATATTTAACGAATTATTTAGTAATATAAGTGGTTAGAATTAAAATTGTGATATTGTTTATATAGATTCGTTATCATGTAAGTATAGAAGCATCAAATCATTATGTAAATTTAACTCATTGATTTTTCTATCAATTAGATATGAATGAATCTTAATTCTAAATTTATGGCAGTTTGAAATGACAAACTACAAGTATGCCTAAACCTAAAATCGATTTAGCTAAACAAATATTTATAGAATGTAATATACTTTCAGTTTATTAAATCATAATGTTTTTAAGCGACAATTTTCATCAGTTCACGTCATATTATGGTTTCTTAATTTTTGCTAAGAAATATAGACATGGCACGAACACGGGAAAGGGATGACAAATTTAATTTTAACACATATGGGCAATGAAAGAGAAGATATATTTAAATACGGGATGAGGCAGGTCATTCCGACCACAATTACATTCATTCGGAAACAAGATTGTAAATAAATAGTCAAATATTCTTTGTTTATACAAATCCCAGAAAAAATTAGAATCAGAGATCTAACAGATAATCCATTTAACGGGAAAACGACGTGTAGATTGTAGACAAAAGAGGGGGCAACGGTAACTTGATTCTAAGAGCTACCGGATATGCACTATAAAACAAAAACTGGCATTCAAGAAACAATTTGAGTAAAGACATAGCGAGAAAAAATAAGAACATTCACATTTTAGCAATTAGCATTATTTATCTCAATTTTATAATTCTAAATATACTTTAGTTAGGAAACTATATGTTTTGACCTCAGTGTTTTATCTCTATGTCAGTGAAAGTACTATATAATCAAATATGAAAATATTAGTATCAAGGCATAATTTATATGGATATTATAGTATATCTTTAATGATAGGTATGGGTTGTAATGTTGTATCGCGAAATGATACAGATTCACGTAAAAATCTTAGACGTTGTCAAAGTAACTTATTGTTTCTTAACGCCATTTTCCGGTATTGTGTACCATTTTGAGTTCCAAAGTTACAGGATCACAGTTATCGCCGTATGTATAGAATGACCACCAAACAATTATCATTCAACATATTGGTATTGGTATAACAAATACTACCACAAACATTCTCATCACGAAAAATAAAAATTTCCTCAAAATGGTTGAAAATTGAAAACCATCTTGACATTTAGAAGTCTCAAAAATGAATAAAAGTCAATGACGATGGGTTTATATAATATTGATATATCAGGTTGATGTGACGTCATCAGTTGACGCAAACTACATACAATGGTGAATTGTTAACCAAAGGTTAAAAATGAAAGAAATATTCAGTTATGACGTCATAGTCGTACACAAGAGACATATGTGGTAAGGGACTTTGTACTGATAGTTGCTATATATATGATTAGGTTCAATAATTTGTCATATTTGGTAGGAAGATGACTACTTTATTAATACGTCAAACGAATCAAAATACAGTGAAGATTAAGAGGAATACGATAAAAGTAAGTATGCATTTCTTGCAACATTATATATTTACTAGATATCTGATGTATAAGTAACTGTTTGATTTACGTATGTAAAACAGTCATAAGGGGCTTTTTATTAAATTGCAATAACAGTACATAACGCCAATTTATGAGCGCTCTTTCCTTCAAACGGCTCATAAATCTATTTTGATCATATGATTCAAAATAAAAAGATTTAGAGCATTACTTGATACATCGACCACATTTTAAAGGAGAAGAAGACTTATAGTAATTTAGAAACAAGCAGATATGGAAGATATATTCTCTGAAAGAAAATTAGCAATTAAATGAAACATGATTATATCTAGTGAAGACCGTGTTTTCTAAGACAAAATTTCGACAACCACAGCGGTCCATCTTACACTTATCAGAACGTTCTGATGAATAAAAACATCACACGATTAAAAGAATGAAGATATCAATGAATAAGAGAAATATAAAAAAATAACGACCTACCGCAAACCATGTTACACGTCAATCTCATTTACGGCATTGGGGAGATACATGCGTTACGACCTGCTTCGGCAAGACATCTGTAATAACGACATTTTGTTAAGAATAAATAAAAAAACTAAACGGATTTTATTTCGAAAGACTAAAATGAGACAAATTCTACTTTTATTTTTATTATTATTATTATCATCATCATCATTATTATTATTATTATTATTATTATTATTATTATTATTATTATTATTATTATTATTATTATTATTATTATAACTTTTCTATTTTGTTATTATAGTCATTGTTAATTTTATCATATTTATCGTTTTTTAGACATAGGTCAATGATAAAAAAATATTCATCTTCCGTTTTCACTTGTGATAGTAGCATAAGTAAAAGTGGTAGTTATTGTGGAAATAGTGAAGGTTATACCAATTGTCGCAGTCTTTTCTACTGCAACAACAACAGCTGCAACAACAACTAGTACGACTCCAAATATTGTTGCTGCTGCTGCTACTTCCAGTACTACTATTACTGTTGCTGCTGCTGCTGCTACTTCCAGTACTACTACTACTGTTGCTACTGCTTCTCTACTTCTAGTACTACTATTACTGTTGCTGCTGCTACTACTTCAAGTACTACTACTGCTGTTGCTGCTGATGGTACTACTTCCAGTACTATTATTACTACTGTTGCTACTGCTGCTACTATTTCCAGTACTACTATTACTGTTGCTGCTACTACTTCTAGTACTACTATTACTGTTGCTGCTACTGGTATTACTTCCAGCAGCATTACTTTTACTGTTGCTGCTGCTGCTACTACTTCCGGTACTACTATTACTTTTGCTACTGCTGCTACTACTTCCGGTACTACTATTACTGTTGCTACTGTTGCTGTTATTACTTCCAGTACTACTATTACTGTTGTTGCTGCTGCTACTTATTCCGATGCTACTATTACTGTTGCTGCTGCTGTTGTTAATACTTCCATACTACTATTTCCTTAGCTGCTGCAGCTGCTGCTTCTACTTCCAGTACTACTATTACTGTTGTTGCTGTTGCTGCTTCTTCTTCCAGTACTACTATTTATGTTGCTGATGCTGTTGTTATTACTTTTACTACTACTTCTACTTCTACTACTACTACTACTACTACTACTACTACTACTACTACTACTACTACTACTACTACTACTACTACTACTAACAATAATTATAATAATAATAATAATAATAATGAAAAAAAAAAAAATAATAATAATAATAACAGTAATAATAATAACAATAACAATAATAATAATAATAATAATAATAATAATAATAATAAGAATAAGAATAATAATAATAATAATAATAATGATAATAATGAAAAAAAGAATAATGATAACCGCTATAACAGATAGTAATGATGATGATGATTATTGTTATAACATTAAAATTATATTCATTATTATTATAATCATTATCATTGTTATAATAATTATTATTATTTACTATCATTGTTATTATTATCATTATTGTTATCATTATTATTATTGCATTGCTATTTATTTCTGTTATTGTTGATGCTATTATCATTATTGTTATCATTTTCATTATCGTCATCATTATCATTAAGATTATTGTTATTATTATTATTATTATTATTATTATTATTATTATTATTCACTGATAAAAATGGTAGCCTAGTAAGAGTGGAGGTACGTATTATATATCATTACAAGGAATTAATTTGAAAGACTTAGGCGATGAAAATAGTAAATTTCACATGATTTATGAAATACTTTGATATGTATCTTGAATTGGATTTGATTTCATTTTATGAGTTTTTTTATTACCATATTTCTTCAGTTCTCGGAAATCATTAAGCAAACATATAATTAAATGCATGTGCAATGTGACATCAATTTCAACGAGAGTTTAAGAGCCATTTAACAAATCAGCTGTTTACATAAGTAATGCATATGCAAGACTAAGGTCAAAGGTCAATAGAGAAACTGTTCACACATATTTCATCATTATTTTGGTTTTGATTTATAGATTCTGTATGTGATTAAGTGTCACTCACTTTTTTTAAATTTTTTATATGCATTTTGTCATATGTTTCATATCTGAAAGAAAACTGTACTTTAAGTGGATATCACTTACACGTATCACTTTTGTTGAAATCTTTGTTTTGTCCTAATGCATGTCATCAAAAGAGTATGAATGCGGAAATGGAACATTTCAAGAACAGTTGACCAAAAACAATATCAAACATTTTAACATAACGGAATCGACATATCATCAGCGATTACCCCCCCCCCGCAAAAAAATAAGAAAATAAGAAAAGAAAAGAAAATCGATTTTTTCTAATTTTTATACTTGTACTTATGCAATAACAAAAAAAGAACTATATACATATATATACAGACAAAAAGCCAGATTAAGTAAGATATGAAATTAGACCATCTTAAAGGGGTGTCTAAAAGGGAGATCTTGAAAGGGTGTCTTAAAGGGGTGTCTTAGAAGGGTGTCTTAAAGCGGCATTTTTCTAAATCATTCCTTTTTACTACTTTTAGGTTAATACATGATAACAAAAGTAGATATCCAAAGACACTAAAATCTTATATTCCTATATATTTTGTGAAGATAAGGTCAGGTCCACTGTGGTATACATATACAAAAAGTAAGATTGAATTAATCCATTGCAAGTGAATAATTGCCAAACTAGGTTTTTCAAGCAATTTTCACAAAATATATAGTAATTTAATCATCTTTATGCCTTCGTATATCTTTTTTTTTTTTGGTTTATATATAAATCTAAGTAGTAAATCAGAAAAGAAAATTAAAAACAAAACACAGCTAATACCTATGTAAAATTACCAGATACCATTTCTGACTTGCGCAATGACAGTATTTTATGTCTGACCTGTGAAAATGTTTAATACTTTAAACAGAAAACATCAAAAGGGATTATCCAAAATTGAACTTCAAGTGAAGCCCAGGGCATGTGATGAAATAACATATTTTAAAAGTGCCTCAAAATTCTAACAAGGGCGATTAATTAAGACTATATGAATTTATATATAAAAAGGAGGGTAACAGGATAGATACTAAACGCGTACATTGATGACGTAAATAATTGCAAATCATTTTTATTTCGTGAGAGATTATTTTTTGCATAAATTCGTGAAAGGGCCCGTTAGTTAATTCATATATCTAGCATTTTATACCTGTACATACACAAATTGATGCATTCGCAAATTTGTATAAAACCATCGCAAAATATTAATGATTTTGCAGTAAAATATGATTTATGTACTAGAATCTAAACACCATCCAAGGCAAGTTCATATACTGTATTCGAAGAAATTTCAAAATTTGAATTGAAGCATAATTTGAGATATTCGTATAATTCTATTTTGAATGTTCAACAAAACAAAAATCTGTTTTGTATGTCTTTCTTTTTACAGGGTACTTTTTCCATATAATTTTACTGAAAGGGGTATTCGCTGTTGTGTTTACCAAAAAATTATTTCGGTTTTACTACCTTTACTATTTGCACTTGATATACACCGGCATAAAAAAATCTTATATTTATAAACATTTTGTGTAGATAAGGACAGGTCCAGTGTAGTATTCATGTACAAAAAGTAAGGTTGAATTAATCATTTGCAAGTGAATAATTGCCAAAATGGGTTTCGGTTCTCAAGCTATTTTCCCATAAGAATTTAACAATGTTTATGCCTGTGTACATCTCTTTCTTGTTATTGCAAATCAATCAAAGAAGTCAAAAAGGAAAGAGAATTTTGTGAAAATAACAAACACAGCTAATATCCCTTATAATGAAGTATTACTCACATAGTCTACATTTTCCAGGTTTCGGAAGAATAATTAAAATCTACAAAAAATGGTTATCTCATTAGATTTATATAAAATGAATATTTAATTGCATTTTTTAAATCACAGAATAGTGTAAATTTTAGACACAAATAAACAAAATATAACACCATACTTTGTGTTCAACCGAGGAAACATGTTTATATAAGAAATTTATTAAAAATGTATCAGAAAAAATAAACATTGCATCTTTTACAATGGGATGCAGACTCAAATTTTACACATCCGCAAAGTATATAATACATTCATCATTGCTCGGTTGAGTAAAACACATAGAAAATCAATTATTTTCATTGCTATATGACGGCCTGCCTTGTTTGTCACTTGTCTAGAGACGTAGATAGAAGAAAAGTCACAAATACTGATCTATGTGACTTACTCGCGGTAATGTACTGTTGTTTCTTTAGCATGACATGCGGTCTCCTTTTCAAGTTCCTAATACTCTCACATTTGCATCTTAAAAAACGTTTTGCTAGAACCGGTACCGGGATTAGAACTACATTATTTTTTTTGTATCCTGATTCTCAAGTCTCTGAGTTCCTTGAAATTTATCCTGAGGAGAACAAACTATTCATAGGAAACACCACTACCGACCTTCGCTGCTTTATCTATCTATCTATCTATCTATCTATCTATCTATCTATCTATCTATCTATCTATCTATCTATATATAAATCACAACGCCGAAAAATCTTATTTGTTTGTTGATTATTTTATTTTTTTTATTTATCTAAGTTCTTGTGTGAATCATTTATATATATATATATATATATATATATATATATATATATATATATATATATATATATATATATATATATATATATATATATATATATAATATATATATATATATATATATATATAAGATTTCTGTCATAATATACCAGAAGTAATAGGACTTGTCATTAGACACCAGCTAATAACATTTGATTAATACACCGCCATTACTCAAATACATCAAACAGCTGTAATATGACTTCTTTACAATTTTAAATACATTTGACTAGGTGTCGAATTAAAACGAAATTTGTTTTCTTTGGTGTGTGTAATATATCACCATTGTAATAATATATCAATTTTATTACATATTGAAATTAAAGTTACCCTAGACAACAAAAAAGTTCTAGCTATTTTATTCAGTCACGGATGTTGGATTTTAAATATTTTACGCGAAATGATTCTTAAAATTGATCTTCATAAATAGAAGTTATTTCTCACTAAATTATCTATTTATATTTCTTATAATGATCAGTTTAAGTAATGGAAAGTAAATTTGATAAATAATTATCGTTCAATAAAGATCAAATTAAAAAGATATCTCAAATGAGGAGACTATAGTAAAACGGCTGCTAATTTCCCGTCCAATGGTATGCTATAATTTATTACTGATATGTGTCATGCTGTAAACTGGTTTGATGATATCTTCTGAAAAGCTAGAGTGATCTTTTCTCGCCTTTTGCTCTTAATATTGAAAACAACGTAGATGTTATCAGTAGAAAACGTTAATAGAGTTAGTATTGTCTACGTACACAAGCGTACAATTTGAGATAAACATTTCCGCTCTAACTCGGTGTAGAATAATATTAGCTTTAGGAATCGGGGGGAGAAATCGACACTGGTGACAAGTATTGATATATAAATCAAAGCGGGTAATTGATAAACGGCAAAATTCACGATGATCATTACTGCCCCGTAAAATTGATGGCTTACGCAGAGAATAATGAAAGTTCGCAGATCAATTTAGCGACCGCGGTTTCTCATATTAATGAACAATTAAATGTTTGATATTTGATAAGTGATTCATTAACTAACATTGCAAGAATTGATGGCTTGTAGCAGTCAGATATCTTAATATTTTTATTAATATCTAATTGATGGTAATATTTCTGTAATTATAATAAAACTTCACACACTGATGTTATATAATTTCCAGAATAGGAAAATACCAGTATTTTGAAATAAACACCACTTACGATTTTGATATAACAGTTTTATTAATTACTGTAACTTTAAACTGTTTAAATGCTCTAGATTTGACAAATCAATTACCAAATGTGATGCACCACTTGTGATGGTCTAGTGGTAGAGGAATCAACTCGCATGCATGAGGTCGGGGCGGATCCCCGGTAAAATTATGGACGGGATCGAAAACAAACAAACAAACAAATCTGATATTGAGTTTTGCACTCCAATAGTTGTTATCTACATTTCACTCACGCTAGAATGAGATCGCCAAGGGGTGCCTACTTTTCCACAGACACCTGAATCCTCTTTCGAATTTTCTAGAGGTCCTCGTTTACACTCTGCGGATTTCAAATTCGTATACGTACGGACTTCAGTTCTGTTAAAACGTTTGTATTTATGTTTCCCAAAAGAAGAGATTAGTTATTATGGACATCCTTAATTTGTTTAAAATCATTTTTCTGAAGACAGACGAGTATATAAGCACTAGGTTATGTAGGGTGAATTAATTGTGATTATCTATATGTACTTACTAAACTAACAAAGTTTTACAGGAATTTATAGGATAATCTAATGAACAGAAACATAGTATGATAGCCTTTAGTCACATTTCTCATTTAAAATGAAAATTGGAATCTCCAGTAGACTCTATATACCTATGTAGATCAAATCTTTAACATCAAACATTGACTGTATAGCGCTAAACAGTAATTCATCTTTATAAAAGTGTCCAGTTAATTACATCTTACTATTGAGATTTCTCTTTGAAATATACTCTTGTTTGTTTGTTTGTTTGTTTTAATAGTGGTCACACTCAAACATTTTCCAGTTATACGGTTGCAGGCAGTTTTTAATGGTGGGGGAGAGAACCCGGCTACAAAGTACTCAAACCCGTGTTGATTTTAATTATACGATGCCGATAAATTTTAATGGTGTATGAGAAAACTTAGTTACAATGTACCCGGAAACCTGGTTACAATGTATCCGGCAAAAGATAGTCGGTTCAGCTAAGGTTCCAGCGAAGCTCAGGCGCAGGCTGAAAAGAGGTGAGAAATTTAGTAATTTAAAGTGTAATAATCAAACTACTCGGCAGAGCAAACGCTTAGTGATGCAGCTTAACTACATGCGAAGGTTCAGTGCATTCGTACTACAAGCGGAGGGCTAGTCGTTGACGTCTGGTTAAGAAGTTAAAGATTTTAGAGGAATCGGATGACAATGGATGCCTGAATGTCATGACACGTGACAGAAAAGTCAATTGTAGCGGCATGGGCTCATTGGATTAATATTATCTACGGTTTTCTTAGTGAAAAGAAAAACAACATTAACAATAAAATGCCCTACAGCTATATGTGTAACTCAAAATGAACAAGACTTCAATCACTGTGTGTGTATGTGTGTGTGTGTGTGGGTGTGTGTTTGTGTGTGTGTGTGTGTTTGTGTGTGTGTGTGTGTGTGTGGGATTGATCATATCATGAAACACATCTCATTTACTTATGTTTTTCATAGAAATAGCAAATTATTGACAATTTTAGTTCTTTCATATAATTGTAGTTTTAGAAATGTCACAGGCTTTTTATTCTTCTATAGCTTGTTCAAAAAATTATAAACTTCTTAATTGATCTCAATAATTTAATAGTCAGGCCGGAGACTTGTGTATAATCATTAGAATTCAATGTTCTTTTTCCTAGTCAGATACGTTCCCTCATTTAAACATCCATAATGAAGTTAGTTTGATTTGCTTTAACCTTAAATGATCAATGCTTAACCAATCATTAGTTACATTTAGAAAGAGTCGACCTCATGCCTGGTCTATGTGTGTTTGGTCTTTTTTATATATAAAAATCTGTAATGAATTTAAATTTTGTATTGGTATTTTTCAGGGTTTTATTTTAAGCTAACTCGTAATTGGTAATGCAAGTAACATATATATATATATATAAATTACAGATGCCAAAGTATCTATCGTTAGGAAGTTCCGAAGACAATATGAAAAACTGGCGAAGATGATACGAACACTGACCTTTGATGGGTGGTTGGATCAGGTGTCGTGGAGGAGTAAACATCCCCTGTTATAGTGGAATTCAAATGAAAAGAGTGGGGACTGAATCCTATTCACATTTAGTGTAGACGATTTATCAACCACTATCGAAAGGCAATTCAACCTTTAACTCAATGAAACACTGTAATTGCAAACAAGTTCACAACGTCGACTGTAAAATATTCGAAATGTTAACATTAAAGTACGATACATTGATATCCCTGTTACAACAAGTAGTAGTTTGTCTCTGTATATGAAATGTTGATATGTTGAACATACCCTGGCATATCGGATCAGCTGCGAGATATAAATATCATGGGAAGGTAGACAAGGGATATTACTATTGAAGTGTGGAAAATTGGCGATAGGGAACCGTAAATCATCAGGTTTGTCATAAATCTTGGTTACAAATCCGCCGTCCTTTTACAGTAAATAAAATAAGTAAGAATGCAATTGATTTTGCTGTGTCTTATTTTCCTCTTCGTTTGAATTCACAAGCGTATGAATATTGTCATTATTAACTGCCAAAGTATGTTCCTATATGTCAAATGAACGAAGGAACAGGACTTCTTATAAAGGAGTACAATCGGGTGCCATTGGAATGCCGACTGTATGATGAAACAATATATATATATATATATATATATATATATATATATATATATATATATATATATATATATATATATATATATATATATATATATATATATAGTCTATTAGAAAAAGGCATCTTTTTAAATCAACCTTTTAACAAACTGTTCTTTTTATTTTTGTGCTGAATCAGAGTGGTGTTGAACGATATAAGCTTCACGATAACAAATTTCTAGGTATTGAAATTTTCGGGTACTACTTTTGGTGAGTATTTTATGTTGTATAAAGAGTAGAAAAGTCATGTTTTGACCATGTATTTCAGAAAAATGGCGTGTCTTAAAATTTTCTGTTTAGAGTTTGATTTGTAAAAAGTATAATTAGGGATTTGGTGGAACTCCTATGCATCGCTGTTTGAATGGTGTTTCGAGAGGGTTGGGCATTCAATGTAATTATGGTAATTAGAAATCAGTATTGGATGTAGACACATAAATATGATACATGAATTTCACTTTTTGCAAGCTTGCTATGCGTTTATGTAGGATTAAAATTAGTATTAAAACCAGTTCTATGAACAACAGAAAGAAATCTAATTATGACATATATTGCATGTAATGGCTTACATAACACCAATATAAAAAAAATCACAGTATGAAAAGAACAATGTACATGAGGCAATACGCAAATTAGGTGAAATTTGAACATACATGGATCTCTGAAAATCCAAAGGTGGGATCAGGTGTCATGAAAGAGTAAGCATCCCTTGTCGACCGGTCAAACCCACCGTGAGTCCACATTTAAATTCGAATAAAATAATTTGGGAATTAATCTTCGTCATAATCGGTAAGTACGATTCAGCAACCACCATCAAACAGGCAATTCAACCTTTCACTCAGTGAAACAATTATTAAGTTTCTTTAAACAATAAGAACTGCCGTCGATGGCATTTTGGGTGAAAATATCAAATTACCTCTAAACTGTTTTGATACACCAACATAAGGTCCGGACACGAAATTCCATGCTTATATCTTTTTAAACCTATAAACACAGTTTTTTAGTCATAGAATAGTTACTGTATTGCAGTACAGTATTTTACTGTCGTAATCGCAGTGTGAACGTGACCTTTAGGTTTAGCACTCGGAAATTTGTTAATACCGAAGTTTAGCAATGTTGGGAAAACACAGATTATGGCTGATGAGTTTATTCTGCTCGGAATACTTTTTTTGTTGTTTTTTAACAATAAGGTGATATATTATGTATCAATTGATCTGATATATGTAATTATGATTTTTTTAATTAACACTTAAAATTTGCAAGCAAATTTTGCGCCGAGTACAGCTTGTATTATCTCATAATTCAAATTATAATATTGACATTACTGAATGTCAATAACTTCTAAATGTATACCATTATCTTTGTGACTATTATTCCTACCAATATGCTTACATCTATCATTTATTTATAAACAAGACAAAAATGACAATTTATTGTACATGATTGCATGTGTATTTGTTAGTGTGGTGAAGTGGATATGAAATTCCAATAACCGTATCTCTCCCAATATAATAGGGAACTTTCGAGTTAGCCTGGATTACCTTTATGATCCTGCATTTATTCGCGCCTTCTCGATTTTGTTCCTCATATGCACTTCCGGTTTTCATATTTACCTTCGCAACGTATGTAAAGTAAATGGAATATTTATACTTTTTAGCGCATTAAATTTATTTTGTATAAAGAAACCCAAGACACTCATAAAACATACCACAGTGTGTTATTTAGTTGAACGCCAAATTACTGAAATGAATCAGGCAGAGAAAAATGTGCGAACAGACCGGAAATCGAACCCAGGACCTTCCGAACACTTACCAATTGCGCTATGGGGCCTATCTATATATTATCGAAACCGGAAATAACATTGAGGAACATTTTTCTAGAATCACGCAACTGGCAGTAATAAAAACAGGATTATAACGATAATCCGGGCTAACTCGAAAGTTCCCTTCAAGCTCCACATTTCAGGTTATCGTTTCGTATGTTTCATACATGGATAGCACCGTTTGAATTCTGAACTTCTCAAAATCAGAGATGGTCATCTTTTACAGTGGTTACTCTTAGGCAGATTTTGCAATACATTTAGGTTGAGCATTTAGCCTTGTATGATTACACTTTCTCTATAGGAACTACAGATCTAGTTTGAATTCAAGCTCAAATATGTTATTGACAAAAAAGATCTCCTTTGGGCATTTGCTTTTACCTTTTCGCAATTATATATAACTTTGGTTTTATGTTTATTATATTTCCAACTTTTCATAGACATAAAAAGGAGCACATATGGTGATTTCTAAAGAGAAGGTGTCATTGAAACAGACTGAAAAATATAGATGGGGATAGTGATCCTTAGTCTGTGTACTATGTGCCACCAGGCATGAGAAGGACTAAATAAATTAAGAAAAATACCCCCCTTTTGTGCCAATTCACCTTTAATCTGAAGGACTCCATTTTGACGGGGAACATTTATGGCAGATATTGCCATGTGTAATACTAATTTACCGTGTATCCGTCTGGTTTCCTATCAATACCTCCTGTCTTTTAATTCTGGTCCAACATTATTCCACGAAGTAAAAATGCTTTCAAATACCGTTTACAGGACAATCAAAATAACAGGTTTTTAATAAAATGATAGAGAAACAAGATTTGATTTAAGGCTTTAGATATAGAGTAGTTATTATGAGGTTTCCAGACTCTTTATCTTCTACTTCGACGAATAAATCAACTATTTTATAGTACATTTAAAACCTATCCAATTTCAATAATCTTCGATTTATACAAAATTGGTTTATTTCATACATTTATCTGCCATAAAACGCAGAGATTATGACTGCCTCCCTCCAATATATATTTTTAATTTTGGGGTTGCTTGCCGACATAATGAAATTAAAAGACGATATATTCCGAACAAGTGCGTGCCTGAGTAAGCACAATTTACAGTCGATCTACAGAAGAAAGGTGTCAACAAATTACTCTCTCTGCTGACTTACAAATTTATGCGTCCTTTCAGGCGAGTCGGTCATCAGACACTTTCTTCCCCCTCGGTATATACACTTTATCAAGATAACATTAAAATGCAAAGACATAAATTGAATTGAAATCTAGCCTGGATTAATTTACTGACATTTATTTTCTTTGATGTAGGAAAAGATGTATATAACTGACACCATCTAAGCTAATGGATAGCAGTTAAATCAGCCACAATAATAATATGTACAATCAAATCGTAGTTGACTTGCGATCGTGTTGACCAGTGTGTTTGTAGGTTCTCATCATAGTATCCGATATCAAGGTGTACGTAAACTCTAGTTCAGAAGCCAGCGTTTTTATTGTATATTACCCTCTATTTAGAAGTACGAGTACCTACAATGGGCATACCTGTGAGGTGTTGAAATAAATTATGTTCCTACAAAATAAGACACTCAAGAATTATGGCAACAATACAGGTACAAGAGAACAACACGTGACGTACACGTAAAATGAATTGAAAATAGACAAAATATTGACAAATACTCTGGTTTGGGAACGTTTTGCAAGATATAAAATACATGTTTATGTAGATGTTTGTTTCGTATAGGCAAATTTATTTGGTATGCCTAGAATATCTCAGTACTACGTACATGTGGCGAAGAAAGGGAATAAACAAAATGGCTAAATTTTCAATTTTCGGAAAACATCTTATTATTTTCTATTCATATGCTACCTATATATATATACATTTACTTTGCAAGCTAGGAAATGTTTTACTGCAATTTAATTGTTGAATTTACGTAACAATTAAAACTTTGGCTATCACACACACACACACACACACACACACACACACACACACACACACACACACACACACACACACACACGAATCACCTGTAAATCTTTTTTAAAATATTTTACTTGATTGCCATAGGTACAATAATCACCTTTAGTTAAAAACTCCAGACAGATTCTAATGCGTACTCCTCTTGTGCTAGGAACACCCTCAAATCGCGTACAATAGGGATTTATGTCAACCTGAAACCACATTCCCGATCGAAAGACAAATCAACAATGTTGACTTGCAAGTATATCAATATAAAACCGTATTGACCCCGAGTTGAATCATAATAGAACAGCAGATTTTCGTTGCTTTTTTAATGTTTCTTGGTGTCTTGTTAATTCTATTATATAAAAATTAATTATTAAATTATTTCACGTGACGATTGGTTGTAACTTTACCTAGAGGATAGAAGATATTGTAAGATAACCTAAATTTTAATATCATTTACAATTCTCGAGTATAATCAATTTGTATGTAACCAGGACAGATATAGTACACTGCTCTGTAATCAGAATCTTGAAATAAAATATTCGTTTGTAAATAAATTAATATCATGGTAATGTTCTATTGTATCTGAAATAATGAAACAGTAGCCCTGCGTTGTAGCGGTAACATTCAGGTTTAACGTTACTCGGTATATACCTAATAATATGACACCGATGAGCACATTGCCGGAATCTATAGGCTCACTCGACTGTTTCTTTCCCATGTCGTATGACTGACAGGGGTCTTCCACTGATCTCGCTTCTAGATTAAAATGAATGACATTTGGTAATCGGCAGTGGTAATCCCAAAGACATTTTTTAATCGACAACAATGTGCCTAATGGAATTCAGACTACTACTTAATATTCCCAAAGATTTCAGAGTGTTATGAGATCTGATGATGCTGAAGGTGAATACCTTATTCTAGGAAATACGGCATAACACAAGGACAAGGATATCTTGAAATATTGTAATTAATTAGAATCGAACACAAATGTCCCAAATAACATTTTTAAATTTCAAAAGTTTTTTTTAATTTCAGGATTTCTTTGGCATTGAGCATTCTTGTTTGCAGACAGAGAAACCCTAATACACAGATGTATGCAGTTCTGCGTCCTGTACTTTGAGCCCATTACGTAACCTTAACTCAACTTCCTCCTACATAATTCATAAATAAGCACATTTATTATACTAAATTACAGATAAGTGGATAATACATAAACATTATGTGTCTAAGTAAAATGCTGAGGAAGATGTTTCCCCGGTTTAATAGGAATATCCATCCTTAAGGACATCTCAAAAGTCTTCTTTAACTTAGGAGAATAAAGTTTGAACCTAACAAAAACATCAACGATTTAAAAGTAAATCTTTAAAAAAAACTGTATGTTTTATTTGTTTTAGTTACAGATGATTTTGTAATCGTTACATTTGTTGTTGATGTTGTTACAGTTGTTGTTATTGTAGTTATAGTTGTTGCTGTTACCGTTACAATAGTTGTTGATGCCGTTGTTGATGTTGTTACAGTTGTTGTTATCGTCGTTAAAGTTGTTGCTGTTACTGTTACAATTGTTGTTGATGTTGTACTTACAGTTGTTACTGTTGTAACTGATGATTTTGTAGTTACAGTTGTTGTTCTTCATGTTGTAGTCACAATTGTTTTGACATGTCATTACAGTTGTCGCTGTTGTCGTTACAGTTGTTCTTGTTGTCGTTTCATGAGAATATTCATTTATAGTTCCCTCTGGAAGGCCTCCGACACCTTAAGACATTAAAGTTTGAACATCGAAAATGTTTATCCAACAGTTTAGTTTGCTATTATTTTTGTGAGTATTAGTTGATGTTGTTTTGATGATGATGATGATGATGATGATGATGATGATGATGATGATGATAATGATGATCTATATCTACGATATGGTAAACGTTGTAAAAAATGTTCATTGAAATGATATCAAATGAAAGACACCGTCTTTAAATTATAGTTATTAAAGTGTATTGTTTACAAAACGACCAGTGCAGTGAAACTTGCTCATTACAATTGTGTTTTTATAAAACATAATGTTGAATATCATTATTTTCACAATCTGACACAAACACAACAGACTTCAAATTTCGATACGCTTAGGTAATTTAAAAGTGCTTAAAAGCGAAGTTGACGACATAATGTGAGTTCATCTAGTGCACATATAAAAATATAACCACATGCATTCTTTCAGCATCACAAATTTACATTCAAAATTGCAATTATACAGAAAAGTAGGCCTAACATGTTAAAGAATGACAGTTTTTATTATCAATATTGCAGTTAATGTTGTTGATGTTGTTTCTTTATTATTTTTGTGTAAATGTACTTACAAAAACACTTACCTTACAAGGGATGGTCAAAATCTGTACACTGAGTTAAAGAGAGTAACAAAAGTTTATTTACATTTTTAAACAAAACAGCATTTTACTGTTTTGAACATATATTATGAACTGTCACATTTTGTAAACTGTACGGCAAGTATACTGTTTGCTATCACTATGTTTCACTAATTTAAATGAATCGCCTGTTTGTATATCGTCCATACCGATTGTTACGAGGAGTTGGATGCTAATACCTGATCCCACCTATGGATTTCCCGAAACTCGGTCTTTGTTTTGGACAAATACGGACTTCTGGAAATCCAGAGGTAGGATCAGTGCCATGGAGGAGTGAGCATTCGATCTTGAGATACAATTTAAGATTTCAATCACATACTTATTTAAGATCCTTATGTTTGTTTTAGTTCTGTGCTGTTGATGATGGTAACTGTGACAAAGATAAGTATTCTAGTAAGAATGGTGTTTATAAAATGTAAAAACGAATATTTCTGAACAACTGAGTTTTCTTGAAAAAAATTATGTAGCATTTCTCAGTAACTCTATCTTAATATTGCATTTAATATTTGTATTAATTTTGTTGTATATTTTTAAAAAGTGAAATAAAAAAAATGTCTTCCATGTAGCTCAGTAAATGATTCAATATAAAGGTTCAATAAAAACATATCAATATGATAGTGTGTGTCTCTATATGTTGTATGCCAAAATAGTTTGGAGTCATGATGCACGATCCGAACTTTTTGGCATATAACAAATATAAAAAATCTCAGATACCAAAGTATAAATCAGTAGAATGTCCAGGACATAGATACAAATCTGATAAAAATGGACAAACACGGACCTCTGGAAACCAAGAGTCGGGATATTATTATTATTATTATTATTCAATTCATTATTATTATTATTATTATTATTATTATTATTATTATTATTATTACAATTTTGTTATCATCATCATCATCATCATCACGCTGATGTAGACACACCCACCGAAGGTATATGAGTACGAAAAGGACATTTATATACGTCACGTCGACACATTGTAAAGTTATATTGAAAAATGTATTTGGAGATATGCGGATAATAATAATTATATAACTTTCTTTATTTTTGTCTTAACATCGTACTATTAAAGGTACTATGTACATGTATCTTGAAAATCTTGAAAAATGAGATTGATTAGTATTGAAAGTTTACCATCTGAACAAAATTCCTTATAAAGTGTTTTATGAATGAAATTGTTATGACACTTCAAAAATTACATTAATGAATGGAACATAGATTTTCACATAAATTACAAAAAAACTAGATTTATTTGAGCCAAAATACACGTTAAACCTGGCTTTCTCTAAAGATAACTAGATTAACTGACAGAACTAGGTAAAACTTCTCCACAATTACATTAATTAGTACTTACGTAATTTGGATTTGGTCAAACCCAGTTAATTCAAATTGGTATGTCAAATTCACACTATTAAGTGAAACCAAGTTTTTCTACAAACTAGGTCTAATTCAATAATGTGATTTCAGTGTAACATAATTTGTGATTCAATTATATTACAAAACAAGATAAAATTCAAAACTCCAGTTGCGTTCGCAAGTTTTACAAACAACTAGAAAGCAACAATTGTAACTTCTCAAAATCCACTGGACTAGTATTCCATATTGATTATCAATAATTACATGGTAAATATTTCTCAGAGTTTAGAATAACAAACATGTAGTGAATTTTTACCCCATCCGTCTTGGGTAGGAGGACTATGGAATGGATGGAGTTCATGCGATTAATCTTACATTTAGCCTCTCAAAAGTATCACAACTTAAACCGACAACTTTGCGATGAATGTGATAGTCTTTTTATTTACTCTTCCGTCACCATGATAACAACAATCTCCAACATTTCTTCTGATTACATCGGTAATAATTTAAAAATCTTACAACTCCGGTGAGCAATGTTTTTTTTCCTTTTTTCTTAGATTTAAAATCTTGTTGATAATCATATAAAAAGGAAATTTTGATTTCTATAAATCAAAATCATATAAAATTGAGTTTTTTTTAAACATTGAGCAAGTTGGTTTACATATGAATTGTCGCAGTTATAGTGTACCTGCGGTTTAATTGTTCATCAACATATTCACTTCCTTAATAGTACAAGTACAAGTACAAATTACGGGAATAACGACAACACAATTAACCAGAAAAAAATAATATCCGTTTCACTCAGAAGGAGTACAACCCAAAACGAAAAATTCAACATTTGGAATGTAGTGACAAGTCCATCGTTAATTTTCGTCATCGCAGTCTTCAGGGGAAATTCCCACATCTGGGTGTTAACACATATTTCCTTGTGAAAATGAGAAATTAAATGTTTATCCTATATAAAATGTATGTATTGCAATTTAGAATAAACAATTATGCAATAGAAACTGAGACCTCGTCAAGCTAACCACTTCGGCTTTAAGACCGTAAAAATGTCTTTATATATATATATATATATATATATATATATATATATATATATATATATATATATATATATATATATATATATATATATATATATATAAAGACATTTTTGTAAGTATATATATATATATATATATATATATATATATATATATATATATATATATATATATATATATATATATATATATATATATATATATATATAAAGTAAACTAAAAACCTCTCACAGGAGTGCATCCTCTCTCCATATTAGTTTATCAATGAAAAAAGAAACAAGACAATCCAATCGATTTTTATTCAAACTACTTCAGGGACGAGATGAAATATAGATAGACGAATTAGAGAAAGACAGCACAGCATGATGATGTATTTCTATCGAAGTTCGAATATAACTTTCTGAAAATTAATAGCAAACACAGGGGAAACAGAATTACAACAGAAAGGGAGCAGAATACACCCGGTAAAGAATTATGGAAATATGATAGAAATACCAACATTCCTTGAAAGTGACACAAATGTCATTTATAATTGTTTCCTGTCGAGTGCCTGCTGAATAACAAAATTATTTTGAATGGGACCATTAATATATCTTAACTTTTATCTCGAAAATGCTATAACTATTAAAATCGTGTCGTGTCTATTATCGAATTCTATCATAAAAGTAAATATCACGTTAAAATACATTTAAGGAAGATAACAATCAGCTTTAATAAATAAATCTATTTTTCAAATTGATTATAATCACATTTCAATGTCTATTACTAACCCTTGGGTTACGCCCCCATTCCATAATATTCGGTTCATAAGACCTATATCCTCCGAGCTTTTCCCATCATGATAACATTTTCCTGTACGAAAGAAAGAATGGACAAATTTCGAGATAGCCTATAATTGTTTTCTCATAAATTACCTGTTATCACTAGAAATAACATTTTCACGACTTTTATCATTATGCTTTTGTGGTAATTCAGATTATAGACATAAAATATGAAATAATGCTTGGTTGACAAATATTTATATTTCACATTTATGAGCGAAAGTTGTATTTAAAAATTCTAAATTAAATCACTTGTATTAAAAATGATAATTTAGGGTTGCAGAATTTTTCCGAGTAAAATAGTTTTATAACAGGCAATGTTAATTATGTATGATTATTGTAAATAATCAGTCAATACTAACTAGTCTCAAATAGCGTCCACACAATCAGTTGAAGTATCATACAGTGCTTATATCGCATGGAAACGCACACTCTTCAAAAAACCTACTGTTCGAACATCCCTATAAACTTCGTAGCCTCCTAACGCCAATACGATCGCAACGCCCCAAATTTTGTTTTATATATATCAATGCTAAAGTGAGTGAGAAGTATTATAAATAACATTTCAAACATTCTAAAAAGCATCAAATTACAACAATTATATAGACATATCACTATTGTTTAAACTGGCAAACGATTAATAATTATACAAACATACCACCATTGTTCTCTTTTGAGATATTGCTGAAGATGGCGAATGATTAATTATTATACAAATATATCACTATTGTTCTGTTTTAATATATTTTTATGCTGGCTATTGATTGATACAGTATAACGTAATTGTTCAGAAAATCTAGAAATGACGTCTTCAACGCAGTTTTTATGGGGACCTTTCATATGTGAGTAAAACATTTTGATATTAATTTTTAAACATCACGTAACGATGTTTCTCATTTTTGCTCATAAAAAGTGAGTCACATATATGAGTCTCTCATAAGTTTCCATGACACTGTTGCTCAGTAACTGAGTGATCATTCAAACGATTTTTTGATATTTCTATGTTCTATTCAGATTGAAATAAGGTGTTGATACAAATATATACAAGGCATGTAACGAATAACGAATACATACATACATACACACACACACACACACACACACACATATATATATATATATATATATATATATATATATATATATATATATATATAGGGTGTTTCTAAGTTTTTCAAATAAAAATACCTTTGTTTACAACATGGGCGCCATTGGACACCCAAAGTTGTGCGGAGGGTAAAATGAGCCTAGTGATCTTTTGTCATTAAATGAAAAAATTAGTTTTGCCATTAATAAGTGAAATAAAGGTGATGATACATGAATATGGTAGTACTTTGGAAATTAATGACGGTTGAAAATTGAAAAGGGAGGGGTAATGAGAATTATTTTCCTTTGGTTACTACGAAAATTTGAAGTAAAAATGCAACGGCAACCTATCTTTTGATTGCAAATTTTGTTACCAAAAATATTGATCTTTCAGCACAGGGTACTTATTTGAACCAGATATTTAATATGATGAAGTTTTTAAATTGCATTGGCTATGGGAAAATATTTGGTGGTGTCTGTCCTATAGAGAAATTAACATTTGACACATGTAGGCTGGATGAACAGTAATCATTTCTCTAATTTTTAACGCAATTCATTCACTTTTACTCATACTTTTGTTGTCCGCACCTATTGGGGGTCCACAAGGTCAGCCTCTACACACATTATTAATTTGTTCTGAGATCTCTTAATTTTATCTGTATGTTTTATATTACACGAACTAATATTTTATCATTTATTGGTCAAAATTCCATCTGTTTTGGAAAATTCGCACTTGTTCTTTTTAAACAAAATCATATGCTATGGTTATGCATAGTGGGACTATTGTAAATTTTAACTCATTTGAATTTTCAGACCTTTTTGAGGTAAAGACTGGTTGATTTTCTTCTTTTGAGGGCAAAATCTACATATTGGACCATGTCATTTTATTCATGCAGTGTAACTTTAGTTGTATATATGTATGTATCTGAAGGGGTAAAAAACCATCTCATTTTTAAGATATTAAACTGCATTTCAGCATTTAAGTTCATCAGAAAAATATTTCATCATGCCATACACTGTAAACGTAACGATCTGTACACAAGTTTCTCATATTGTGTTAAATTTGGGTAATAGATAATTTGTAAATAAAAAATTTCTTTAGAAATAGGGCGTTTTAACATTTTTTCATAATCTATCAACATTTTAACCTCATTTTTTTAAAAAAGGAAATATTGTCCAATGAGATTTTTATCTAATTACATCAAGTATAAAGATAATTATAAAGTATTAATTATATTTTTTTTCTGTAACTCATCTAATATTCATTCAAGTTGCATGTTTTCATGTTTTCTAAATTTTCAGTCCATGACACTGCAAATGTCACTTAACACTCTCTTGGGGTCATATCAGACAAAAATTAACACCTGATATTAACTGGTTTCAAAACTTAGTACAATTAAAAGTAGATCTGAAACAGAACTATCATATGTCAATCCCGATTTGACTATCATTTTTTTGTATCAGTATTTTAAAGTCGGACTCAGTTATGTATTTAATTACTTACATCATCTGTAATTAAGGGATGAAACAAAACATGGACATGTCTGAAAATGATAACATAACATATTTTATTAAATGAAACAATAAGTCTATTGAAATGTGTTGTATGTTAGGGTATCCCCTGAAGTTTTACAAAGGGTACTTCATTCCTTGTCAATAAAAGCAATTTGATGATATAAAAAAGGACATGGTTTACTTTTAATGAAATTATTCTTTACTTCTGGTGCCTAATTGGTTCCAATTATGATCCGTATATTTTGTCACTTTTTCCATTATTAATACATACCCTTATTTGATATCATGGTCAATATTGGTAAATAATGGTATGAAATCATTCAAAATAATGAAGTAAATGTGTTACAGACAACTGAATGAAAATCATGAAAGAAAAACAGACAACTTCATGCATTTATTTGTTAATATCAATAAACAGGATTGAGAGGTAGGGGTGTGATACATTATAGACTGTGTTTCTCTTCATGTTGGGTTCCCATCCTCATTATTAAGGGGGCTTGGTGTACAGTTAGTGAGATTTCCAAAAAATGCAAAATGACCATTTTTATGTTTTGGATAAATCTATAGGAAAAACACCAGCTTTGTTTACAACATGGGCGCAGACATTTTGGACACCCAAAGTTGTGCGGAGGGTATGAGCCCATATCTGATTGGTCATTAAATGAAAAAATTAGTTTTGCCATTAATAAGTGAAATAAAGGTGATAAAAAAGATACATGAATATTGGTAGTACTTTGGAAATTATAGGGTTGACGGTTGAAAATTGAAAGGGAGGGGTCATATGAGAATAGATATTTTCCTTTGGTACGGAATACGAGTTGTAAAAATGAAAATTTGAAAAAAACGGCAACCTATACTTTTGATTGCAAATTATTGATCAGCACAGGGTACTTATTTGAACCAGATATAATAAACATGGGAGTGACAGTGACCTGAAGTTTTGTAAATTATTATATTTGGTGGTGTCTGTCCTTCTAATGAACTTTCAAATATTAATTTATCTTAAATTACCTTGTGTCTGTTCAAAATTATAGACATTTTAAGTAGGACATGTTTTTGGAAACACCCTGTATATGATCTGGAGTATAAGTTGAAAATCGTCGCATTGAGCTTGGAGCTAACGTCATTATATTTTTCATTATTGGCCCTTGTATACTTTTATAATTGACTGAATGATGAAATCGTCTTAGAGTCTAATATCGGAAACACGTTTATATGAATAAGGTTGCATAAATGAAACCCTTAAATTTGACTCCAAGAACACCATTTTTAAGATAAACTGCATTAATCAAATTACGAAAACAGGTGTTTAATAGGAATCCAGAATGTAAACTAACTTAATAAAAAGTGGAACGTCATACCCTAAATTGTCGCTTTCATTTATATAATTTGATATGCACGTGTTACACTATAAAGTCATTTTAGAGTTTAAAAAAAGAATGTTCAGTGATTTGTCAAATAAAATTATTTTACGTTAAAGTTTAATAGGTGCATGTTAAATGCATTACGCTTTCCATATAACGATATCAAATATAGCTCTTAAGTAGGTAAAGGGATAAAGATAACATACCGGATTACTTAGTCCTAGTATGTATAATAAGTAAATATATTAATTTGAATTGGCTTGAGTTTGAGTTGTGTTTGATTTTCTTTGTAAAATTAATACTATTAAGCACCCCCTCCCCTATTTCTTTTAAATATTGAACTTTTATAAGCATTCTTTGATTGCTTCATTATAAAAGTTCAGTAATTGAAAAATTAGGGGAAATGGGGAGTTAAATTACCATGGCAGATTGCCTAGGGTAGATTAACCCACACAAACACACACACACACACACACACACACACACACACACACACACACACACACACACACACACACACACACAACACACACACACACACACACACACACACATACACACACACACACACATACACACACACACACACACACACACACATACACATACACACACACACACACACACACACACACACACACACACACAACCTTTCTTCATTTTGAGATTGAATAATATTATATTATATACCTATTATTGGAGATTGTACTATAGCTACATAACATCAACTGAAAAATGCTGATTAAAGTTCAATATTGGAATAATTGGGGGGGGGTGAAATACCATGGCAGATTAGCTATGGAAGATTAACTTCCCCCTTTCCCCATTTTTGGATTGAAAAATTATAATGGTATAGGCATATTATAAGACATTGTAGCATAGCTACAAAATATCAGCTAAAAAGCTCATAATATTTCAGTATTTGAAAAATTAGGGGGGTGTAATATACCAAGGCAGATCGCCTATGGTAGATTACCCCATCCCCCTCTTTCTTAAAAGTCTTTTAATAAAACTAATTTCTTTATTAAAAAAGAAAGATCAGAATGCATTAATGTCATACTGACAGTATATACTGATTTAGACGTTATTTGGGGAAAACTGGATGGGGGTTTTAATCCACGATTTAGACGTTATTTGGGGAAAACTGGATGGGGGTTTTGATCCACCATAAGAGGATTAATCCATCATGGATGATTCTTATTAAATGGTTAAATTGTCGTGGGAATTAATCTTCCGTTTAACACCAATAATATGTCGTGTCCGGGAAAGGACCATCATCTGCAAGGAAACTGACAGACAGCAACGGTCGAACCCATTATATACAGCCGATCTCCGATTGGTCCATTAACACCTAAATGCAATTGCTTTTAAAATGACAACCGGAAATTATTGATATTAGAGCATCATGGGATTTATCTATCCTAGCATGTGGCAGAGCATCATGGGATTTATCTATCCTAGCATGTGGCGCAAAAAGTAAGAGGCGATATAAATTGCTTGTAAACATTGACAATGGAGCAAGAATTATGTGTTCATTGTACATACGTGTTTGACAAAAACTTTGGAAAAGAATGCAGACGAAATATTTTTAAAAATTCACAGTAAATTTAATATGTGAGATGTTTTAAATAGAGATTATTACATGGTAAAATTCATATCACATATCATATCAGCCCAAGGGCTCAATATCAGACCGAGGTCTGATATTGCCCGAGGGCTGATATGATATGTGATATGAATTTTACCATGTTATAATCTATATATCATATACAAACAGTAGAACTTGCAAATTATGTTGATTGACTTCACTGAATATATCAATTTTATATTTCTGAAGTGAATGAAATGAATTAAACAAGGAATGTTTGCTTTAATATATTTTAATTTATTAACCGCATTGTTGAATTTATTTTCTTTATTAATTAGTTCGTCCAGTTCCATTACACTGACTGCCAAATCCTTTAATACCTTTTCGCCTTCTTTTGACATTATAAACAAATAATATGTCGTCTGACGCAACGCTCCGTTTGAAGTCGATAAGTCCCGAGGTGTCCCGTTTTATAAATTCCGAAGTGCGTGATACGGATTTTTGCATGGTCGGTCTGATATCGGTTAGTTGAATATCATACCATGCAAAACTTAAATATAAAGTACTAAGTATATGATAAAGTCAGTTAATGATAGAAATACCAGTAACAGAACTTGTCCTTCAGCTACGGATAATTCATTTCTAAGTAGAAGGATTTGAATTAAGTATATTTCTAATACCAGTCGTATATAGCGCTTACACGGAAGTAATGACTGCGCAACCTCAACTTGAAAGCAGTCTATGATTGGTCTGAGCAATTTGTACACAGATGACGAGACCAATGATCATGCTGCCTTCATGTCCTCGAGAAACGATAGTGGATAGTAGCGCTGAATTATTGGAATTAGGAATAGGATAATCCAATTAAAAAAACAACGGTGCCAGACACACTCATATAATTAGCTATGGACACAGCTGAGCTCGAACCCTTACTGACTAGAAGTGAGATTTAAATTCGAGTATCCGGTATTTCCTGTCACACTAAACACGTTCAGGTAATATGGTGGTTGTCTTCCCCAAGGAAACTTCCCAGATTATCATTGTTTAACCCGCCCTGACATGAGATGAGTAAAATCACGGTGCTCTAAAGGATAGCTCGACTGAATTAAATTCCGACTCTTGCACTTTCTCCGATCGCGTTGTAATTATCACCATTGGAAGCAATAAAATGGGCAAGCCAATGATTTTTTGTATATTCATTTTAAAAATGATTTGAATATTTAACACATGTAACTTAATGAACACGTTTCAAGTTAATTTAATGTGTACGTTTTTTTTAATTGATGTCAGGTGATAGTATTGGATTTGAATGATCTCATGATTATAAATCATATGTCATTTATTATTCATTTACAACTAAAAAAACACAAAACAATCCTTTTCAATTGGCCCTATGAATGAGATAGCAATTTTGTACCACTCTAAAGATATTAGTTTAAGTAGTGGTCTTATATATACCCCCGAATTTTTAGTTTTAATTTTGTATAACAACGCTTCAGTATATCCTTCCTCATTCCTTTATAAAACTTCCTAAGATATTGAATTTGTAATTAATTTTCTGCCTATCTGACTAAACACAAAGGATATATATTCATTAATTTTAATGGCAGTTATAAAGGAACATTAAATGCAGCGCGCTGTCGACAAAACATCAAAGAATTCCACAGCGGGAAAAATACAATTTTCAACCCAACACAGCAACCAAATTGCTGACAAATTTTCATTTTACTGTAATAAATCACTTACAATGAAGGCAACGTATTCCAATTTTTATAACCACATTTTACGACAGTTGGAACCCGTGGTGAGAGCACAGGAAGCAGATCTGTTCTCTGTCATGCGCATTCATGGAATGATCGATTATGATATTCCTGCTGTGAAATTTCTGATAAAGTTTAACATTGAGCGACTCAAAGCATAGACGCGTCAAACACATTACAGTTAAAAACTCCCGCAGTTTATATATTACAAGTTTTGATATGTTAAATATCCTTCTCTTAATATGCCCATTAGAACGAGGCTTAATGGCTTCCAAACAAAATTGTAAATTTATTACATATACTGTAATTACAAACCCAGTAGGAAAGCCATTCATTCATAAACACAGGCTAAACGTTACAATATAATTAAATTAGTGCTATCGCAATATCATAAACCCCTTTCGTAGATCATTAAGCTGAATTGGAAACTAATATTTGTTGCTGCACTCTTTGTAAGAAAATTATTAGCAGGAAGCACTCTTCACGTGACATTGATCCGAGTGCCAACATCATCAAAATGGTAATCCTTAACAACAGAGGAGCAAAATGAAAGAAACCTTGTTTTATTGTTGCAGAACGATCTTCCACTGAATGAACAATCAAGAATATTGGATTGTTGCATATTTCTGGGTTTTTTTTTTTCATTTGAAAGTACGTCTTTTCGTCAACAATAAGCTACATAGGAAATATCGTTGGTGCTTTATTTCCTTGTAAATACTTTATGGTGTTATATTTTATCACAAGTTTTAAAATGCTCAGCATAATGTATTAGCTTAGCGTTTAACCTTCATGCGGAAGGATTCAGTCTCGAACATTGAAATAAACCTAATACATTAACGCAGGTAAT
Source organism: Atrina japonica (assembly GCA_030159075.1). Classification (NCBI taxonomy): domain Eukaryota; kingdom Metazoa; phylum Mollusca; class Bivalvia; order Pterioida; family Pinnidae; genus Atrina; species Atrina japonica. Next base: position 200,670 of record BROG01000454.1, on the reverse strand, counting down.
GAATGTCGATACACGCTCAACGTAAGAAGTAAAAGGAAGGAGTTTTTGTTTCAAAAAAAGACTTTAAACCAATGCACCATGTCATTGTAGAAGGAACGCATTTAAGAGCATCAAAACATTGGCAGAAATCTTTAGAACATGTCAAAATATGAGGCATCTTACCCATGAGAGGTATATCGTTGCCGTAGAAGTATATCATAATATTTCTTCCATTTTTCTTTTGATTCTAGTATACTATCACCAAACAATTGGTATAATTTACCGATATATACGCATACCATAGAAATGCGTTTTATAGAATACTTTGATAAACAAACACAAACAACTTGCGTTCATGTAACTAGTAATTAAGAAAAAAAAATATTGATTGGGCAATTTTGGTTTTTTTTGTATTTGATTCAATCTATGATGGATACATAACATTTTACTTCTGTGTGTTATTTGATATTTGACTACACAGTTTCTGATTTGGTTCGATGCCTAATGTCCTTTCAAATATGTGTAAACGTCTGTATGCGTGAAAGTCATTATTTAAGCAAGAATTAATAGAATTGTTTTTGTATGTTTTCCAATAACGGGTGTTGAAAATCATTACGCATTTGAAGAGGCATATCTGTGGTTTTTTTCAAAAATGTTGTCTTCCTTTTTAACTACTTTTATTGATATACAATAACAAAAAAGAAATATACACAGACATAACGTTTTCTTAAATTCCTACACATTTTGTGAAAATTGATCGAGAAACCCAGGTTTGGCACTTTTCCAAATGCATTTGATTGACTAAATTTCAATATTTCTATATGGATACCATACTGGACCTGTATTTTTACAAAATACATAGAAATATAAGACTTTTTATGCTTGTGTATAGATGTTATTTGTTATCGTACATGCTCATTATGTACAAGTAGTAGAAGTAGAAAAAAAAAGTTTTGGTAAGCACAGCTAATACCCCCTTTAAACAAAACTTCAAAAATATTTAAAAAATACTCAATCATGAGAACCATAACCCACATATTTCTATTTTAATGGAAACTTAATAAGTGAATCGTTATATTTTATGTCAATGAACAAATAAAAAAGTCACAACCAGAAAAAGTTACAAACAACTATTGATGTAGTAAAAGGAATAAGATGAATTCAATTAAGTTCCTTTGGACCCTGATCCAAAATCTGGAATATATACAGGGTCTTTTTGTCGGTACTGCTGAAACTGTAGAATCCTTGGTTCAAATATTTTACTCCGACTGTGAAGAATTCTGTCACCAAATTATAATGAACATTTTTATTTTTGTTTAGGTTCGACTGCTTGGCTTACTGCTCAATGTTTACTTTACACACAAAATGTTGACAACATATATTATAGACATTACACAAAAGTTATAGTTTTGCGAAAATAAGGCTTTAACAATGCTCATGACGATCATTTCTGCCAATAGCACTTCGTCAGTTGAGCTAGAATAAAAAATAGACATAAAATCCGAAACAAAAAGTGGTATCACATACCGCCAAAATTTACCTGAAAATATTGAAAAGCAAACAAAGGCATAACTTTCATATTAGATTCTTTAACATACGATACCAATATATATGCCACAGGAAAGAAAAAATTGCCCTAGAATATATGATCAATTGTAACCAGTTCAATAGGTCCATTGGTGAAGCATACGAACGGCAAATATAATGAGAGTTAGGCACCAGTTCTGGAATAAAAAATTCTGGAGACACCATAAAAAATCTGTTATTAGTTATTAGTTGATCATGAAACAGTGATAGGGTGTATAATACATGGGTGAAAGGTAATTAGGTTGAACCTGATAGGGTAAAAAGTAATTGTTGAAGTAGAAGTCCGTATTGTTTGGCCATACGCTAGAATTCGAAAATCGAGATGTGACACCAAACTGTCTTGATTGTAAAATGGTTAAGGATAAAGTTTATTTACGCTTTTTAACTTGGTCTTCAGCTAGTATTTTACCGTGAAAAATCTATATCATTGTTCAATTGTTCTTTCTGCTTAGCAGTTCTATAAAATGCAGACAATTAGGCAGACAACTCATATTAATCGAGATTCATTGATAACTAGAAACCCAATAACTGGTTAGATATTGCTGGAAAAGGCGTGCTGGCTTACATACATGTATTTTAATACATAAAAATGAGTCTGCAATTAAAACAAAACTAATTAAACGATAGTTTACATTTCATCATATAATATAAATACATGTTAGATGATTTAATCAATGACATCCATTTTTCTAATTTTTAACTTTGAAGTTAAAATCAAATCATCATCATTATCAGCAGTAATATGTTATTATTATTATTTTATTATTATTATTATTATTATTATTATTATTATTATTATTATTATCATTATCATCATCATCATCATTTTTATTATTATTATTATTATTATTATTATTATTATTATTATTATTTCTTAATTGTTTATTAATTTTATGAACTCATTTTACAATTCAGCTTACCCCAGGTCAGGATAAAATGATAACATGATATGATAATTGTTTGATTAATATGAAGAAGAAAGGTCAGGATAAAATGATATGATAATATAAATGAAATTATCATTAGAAAATGATTTATTATTATTATTATTATTATCATTATCATCATCATCATCATCATCATCATCATCATCATTATTATTATTATTATTATTATTATTATTATTATTATTATTATTATTATTATTATTCAGAGATACATGTGCACTAAAATGTTAGAGAAAGTCTATATCTGTCTACATCTATATTTCTGGAAATGCCGTTATCTAGAAATGCCCATGTCTTTCCTTCAGAAATTAGTCTTGCAGAGTGAACCGTAATTACAAATGCAGTAGTGAAGTTTTTAAAATCTGACACAGTTGGATTAATGTAAGCATTACAGGCGCTCTTTCACATATTGTTTATAAAATTCCATTTATTTCTGTATAATAAAATTTTAAGATTTATTTCAAAATAGCATCCATACCGTCGTTTTAAAAACTAAATACCCATTTAACAGAGTTGAGATATCTAGCAACTGCTTTATTGGTTACTTATATAGAATAAATAAAATCTATGAAGAAAATGTCGTAATATAGGCTTTGTAAGATATCAAACTGAGTTGGTCTAGTTATTTTTTCTCATCATTTTATAACGCAAGATTTCCCGGAAGTAGATATGTTGACCCTATACTGAACAATCATAAAAAGAGCATTACTATTATCACTGCAGTTTAATAAACAGATATTGTTTACAAGTATCTACATATTTTGTCCGTTTTATTTCACAAATTTTGAAGAATACCTAAAAACATCGTACAATCAAACTTAAACATTCAGGACCCATTAAAATCTGATGGTGCTAAGCGCCTTGGATATATATATATATATATATATATATATATATATATATATATATATATATATATATATATATATGTGTGTATATATATGTATATATATATGTGTGTGTGTGTGTGTGTGTGTGTGTGTGTGTGTGTGTGTGTGTGTGTGTGTGTGTGTGTGTGTGTGTGTGTGTGTGTGTGTGTGTGTGTGTGCATACAGTTAGAAACTCGTTACTTCAAGCATTGGGTTTCAGAAATAATTTAAGTGTGGTCTAAATACAAACGCAACCCCTAACTGTACAATCAATTACTACCACTATGAAAAGTGTCGTGGAATGTCGATTCCCAGTGATACATATCGAATGCTTACAAACAAAATCTTATAAAATTGTTTGAAAACATAAAAAAAATCACAATGGTGCTAATCAGCGTAAATCCTGTGTCTTGGAAATATAACAATAAACAAGACTAATCACAGATATAAACAAAACCTGAATTTGGAAGTTAAGAAATTTATCCAGACAAATAAAATTATAATATAATTGCACATGGTAACTAAACAGAAATAAGGAATGGAAACTCTCCAGTTGTTTTTTTAGATTTATTTTGTATATAGTATATTTGATTACGACATTCTCTTAATCTTTAATCAAATCTTTTAAATCAAATAAATCTTCACTCTTAGATATATTGCAGATATTATTTATTATATACCTAGGTGAATAACGTCAAATATTCAGGCACAGAATGTTATCAATATAGAAATTGATACGGTTTTAAATTCATTTTTTTCTTGTACATTTATCTAAACGTTAGAATGATACTGAAGACGAAAATGGAAAAACTCTTACAGAACTCTATGCCAAAATTGTTTACCCCATCGAGGTAAATATTGTTATCACGCGTCTACTCACTATAGCGCGTCTAGCATTAAGAACTTTAGGTGGTAAAGAAATTACAAAACCCATATGACATAGGGGATAAAAAGATAGGAGACTTGCGTTATGATAATTGTCTTATGCCGATTTATAATATCCAGACATCAATAAAACAAAATATTCTTTCAGTCATTTGAGATAATGGAATAATTTGTAAAAAGAATCAGTCTGGCATGTTGAAGTTCCATTTACCAAAACGATATCATTCGCATGATATGATCACTTTCAATTTAAAATAAATACGACTGATGCTACAGAGCCGAAAAACCTCTCCTTATCTACCGTTTTGTAATTTATCTATCTCGGCGTTTAACACTTAATGTGTAAAACCAATGTGTCCGATTAGACAAGACTATCTATTTAAAACGCCAAATTGTGGTCATTTTTCTCTGTTTCATTTAATACGCGTCTAAAAAAGTTTTCCTTAAGAAACACAAGAGACTTGCTCATTTTTCAGTCTTGATTGACATTTATTCAAGATCATTTGCAGCATGCAAACTGATAATTTACACTCTTTAGGCAAATTAAAGTTGATCAACGATCTGCAAACGTCTGCTCCTGTTCATAAAGCACAATGATAACGCGATCACTGATAGGTGCTTATTACCGACTCAATCAGCCAGTTAACTGTTTAATCGCTATTATCTGCCGAATAGGTCCCGTAGCGCGCGCAGTTAATAGGCATTTAAGAAAATGACAGGGGTGGACTCAAGGCATTGTCCTGAGAATAGAAATGAAAATTAGTTTTGCAGTTTGCGATTTCTTCTCGTTAAAACTCTGGAAAAAGATAACCTTAGATTGCTTTGATAATAATTTCGGAAAATAGATTAAAACATTCAGCAGATAACGAAGAAACAATCAAGCAAATAAAACAATGTCTGCAGATGTAGCTCTTGTACAGGTCTGTAAATATTTTGACCTGAAAAAAACGTGTAATTAAGAAAAACACAATATATAATGTTGTAACTGGATAACATGAATTTACATAACAATACGAGGGGAGCAAGGAAAGTTTGTCATGAATGGCAATTACCCTCTCTCTACAATTGATATTAATATCCTTATTACTGCTACCACAAAAACTACTGCAACCACAATTACCATCATCACAACTACTACTACTACTGCTGTTGCTGCTGCTGCTGCTACTACTACTACTACTACTACTACTACTACTACTACTACTACTACTTCTACTACTTCTACTACTACTATTATTACTACTAGTAGTAGTAGCAGTAGTAGTAGTAGAATAATAATAATAATAATAATAATAATAATAATAATAATAATAATAATAATAATAATAATAATATTGCTACTACTACTTCTACCACCATCACCACTACTACAACTACTACTACCACTACTACTATCACTACTACTACTACTTCTACTATCACTACAACTATCACTACTACTACTACTACTACTACTACTACTACTACTACTACTACTACTACTACTACTACTACTTCTACTATCACTACTACTACTACTACTACTACTACTACTACTACTACTACTACTGCTTTTACCAGTAAGTTCTGCTGCCACTGCTATCACAATTACTGTGACTACTACTACTAATATCACTGCTTTTGCACCTGTTAACTTCTACTGCGAGAATTACTATAACTTACCATTACAACAATAACTACCACTTTTACTAATGTCACTATCACAAGTGAAAAACGGAAGATGAAACTTCTACTGCGAGAATTACTATAACTTACCATTACAACAATAACTACCACTTTTACTAATGTCACTATCACAAGTGAAAAACGGAAGATGAATAGTTTATTATCATTTATCTAATTTTAAAAAAAAACGGTATATCGTAATCCATACTGAGTGTCTGATGAGGATTCTTGTTGAAATAAATTGTATCAGCTAATTGATGTTTTATAAATTAATGGAATATTTTCGTAATATGGTTTAAATAAACAATTGAACTGAAGAATTGATTGATACTTTAGGCTATATCAGATATTAAAATACGGTCTGATTGTTATATGTATGTTTGACTGGTACTTTACCCTATATCAGATATTAAAATATGGTTTTAATTATTTAACCTACCAATGAAAATCAAACATTATTAGATTGGGAAATACGGTTTGTTTGCTATCTGTGTGTTTATTCGGTATTTTACGCTATATTAGATTGTTTGCTATCTATGTGTTTAATTGGCATTTAACGTTATATTAGATTGTTTGCTATCTGTGTGTTTAAGTGGTATTTTACGCTATATTAGATTGTTTGCTATCTGTGTGTTTAATTGGTACTTTACGCTACATCAGATATCAAAATACGGTTTGTTTCTTATCGATGTGTTTGATTGGTACTTTACGCTATATTAGATTGTTTGCTATCTGTGTGTTTAATTGGTACTTTACGTTACATCAGATATTAAAATACGGTTTGTTTCTTATCGATGTGTTTGATTGGTACTTTACGCTATATTAGATTGTTTGCTATCTGTGTGTTTGATTGGTACTTTACGCTATATTAGATTGTTTGCTATCTGTGTGTTTGATTGGTACTTTCTGCTATATCAGATTTTAAAATACGGTCTTTATGTTATCTGTGTGTTTGTGTGGTACTTTACGCTAAAATAGATATTATAATACGGTTTGTTGCTATCTGTGTGTTTGATTGGCATTTTACGCTATATTAGATATTAAAATACGGTTTGTTTGCTATCTGTGTGTTTGATTGGTACATCACGCTATATTAGATTTTTCTATCTGTGTTTGGATCGGCACGTTATGCTATATTGGGTTGTTTGTTATATGTGTATTTAATTGGTATTTTATGCTACATCAGATATTAAAATACGTTTTATTTTTTATTTTTTTTTTTTTTTTGGGGGGGGGTTATTTTTTCTTTTGCTATCTGTGTGTTTGATTGGTATTTTATGCTATATTAGATTGTTTGCTCTCCGTGTGTGATTGGTATTTAACGCTATATTAGATTGTTTGCTCTCCGTGTGTGATTGGTATTTAACGCTATATTAGATTGTTTGCTCTCTGTGTGTTTGATTGAGAAAGTGGTATCAGACGTTTTCAGTGTTGGCAAGTTTTAATGGTGAAGAAGAGGACCCGGTTACAATTTACCAGAGAAAATAGCACCGACCTTCCAGAGATCTCACAGACTTCCTCACTAAAAGCAGCCTAGGTTCCAGCGTGACGCGGGAATTAAAGTATAGATATAGTATCAATTATGCTGTAACCCTATAACCCTTATTGTTACCGATGATTTCTCACTCTGTGGTCTTTAAACAGAGTGCTTGAGTTGTCTTATCGACAGAATGTTAATTCGCGCGCCGTCCAAATTCATATGCAGTGTTTGAATTTTAGGTCATACGATTTACAGCTGGTAAAAACAGATCCCTTGTAAAACGTCCGAGGGTAATATTGAATGTAATAAAAAAGTGAAGATACCAAGATATTAACCGACAGAAGGTCCATAAGCAAGATACCAAAATATAAACCGTCGTGATATCCAAAGTACAACCACCAAACTATAAATCGTCAGGTTGTCCAAAAGCATAGATACCAAATTACAAAAGACAGTATACACATTTTGAGAACATGAACATTGACCTCGGGAAAACCCAGAGACGGGGCATTAGGTATCATGGAGGAGGAAAGAACCCCTGTCGACCGGTCACATCCTCAGTGATTCTACGGTCGCTTGGATGAGACATTAAACAATATTACATATTACAGTACAGTATGTTACAAGCCGTCTGTGTCATTCCGTTGTGAAATGTGATGCAGGTGTTAACCCTATAATACGGCTCATATTCTGATGACTCTATATAAGGTAAAATGTTACACAACGTCGAACGGCGCGGACAAAAAGAAAACTATTAATCTTGACAAGTGGTAAAAGGTATTACATTAAAATATTTCCAATAACTAGTTTATTTCATTTATATAATTCCGTATGTATTTATTTATCAAGGCAATTTCATATAGATTTTTACACTTTCATACAAAAGGAATAACGCAAGTCTATGATTTTCCTGTGGCACGAGGATTTAAAAGTACACGGAACTATGTCCGTAATTATGATAGAAATGTGTAAAAATATCCAGAAATTAAACGGGCTTTGAACAAAGTTGAACTTGTTTAAAGACTTGTAGAGGCATGGTAGAATTCTCAGTGTCGATCTGTTTGTTTATTGGGACGTGTTTCGGCGTTAATCGTCGAATTTCTGCCGATAAGCTGCCCATTATATGTCATTGTATATACGTAATTGTTCCAAATTATAGTACGCTTCACACTAAATGTTTGAAAACGTGTTTTCTTGAAGCTACAATTCAATCATTCTTCTATTAACATGTCGCATAGTTTAAATAATTGATTAAACCTACCGTTTAATTTTGAACAAATGACATTAAATTATCACCTAATGGAAAGCGACTGTTCAATTGTGATATTTGATGAGTTAGGGGTAGAACTAAGAAGTAGCAAAGGCGCCAGGATGCGGTCAGCGCCGTCTCAAGAACTTCAGCTGTTAACATCACTCTCCTTCTTTACGAGTTCGATCAAACTTTGTATAGAGAATATGAAGTGAAGTTAATAGGAAGGAATTGGATACTTTTCAATTGGAAATCAATCATTTAACAGCGAAGAAGAGCAATCATTAGTCGCTAATAACCTAATTATTGTTTTGGGATGTCAGTTCGGGTATCCGCTTAAAGATTCAAATTTGGGTGTTTCCATTACCCTTAATTACTGTATTAACACGACAGTTCGGGTATCAATTTTACGATCCTTGTTCAGATCTCCCCATTAAACTTAATTGCAATTTGCAGGTTCAAATTTGATCATTTACACAAACAACAATATAATCAAAAGAGTGTTTAACATGTCACGCGTCACGCTTGTCTTACTTAAAGATTTCACAGACTCACAGATTGCATAGATTTGTCACAGACATGTACTAAGGTCAAAATTTTTAGCTTTGTATTATTACTTGATGAGTTGAGGATAACTACCCCGACTTAAAAACAAAAAATGAATAAATATAAAACTTATAAAGTATGTAGTCGTCGTTTTTCAATCAGTGTATATTGATTGATCACTTTATATTAGGACAGACACCACCAAATATTTTCCCATAGGCCTCAATGCTAATTTACAAAACTTCAGGTCACTGTCACTCCCATGTTTATTAAATCTGGGTCAAATAAGTACCCTGTGCTGAAAGATCAATATTTTTGATAACAAAATATGCAATCAAAAGTATAGGTTGCCGTTGCATTTCTACTTCAAAATTTTCACTTGTTTACAACTCGTAGTATTCCGCACCAAGGGAAAATATCTATTCTCATATGACCCCTCCCTTTCAATTTTCATCCGTCAACCCTATAATTTCCAAAGTACTACCAATATTCATGTACCTTTTTTATCACCTTAATTTCACTTATTAATGGCAAAACTAATTTTTTGATTTAATGACCAATCAGATCTCTGGGCTCATTTTACCCTCCGCACAACTTTGGGTGTCCAAAATGTCTGCGCCCATGTTGTAAACAAAGCAGGTGTTTTTCCTATTAAAATATTCATAACAATAAAATGATCATCCTTAATTAAGATAAATAGCATTTAAGCATCGTGTATGAACAGGCATTGTATGTATGTATGCACGTATGTATGTATGTATGTTTGTATGTATGTATGTATGTATGTATGTATGTATGTATGTATGTATGTATGTATGTATGTTTTATGTATGTATGTATATATGTATGTATGTATGTATGTATGTATGTATGTATGTATGTATGTATGTATGTATGTTTGTATGTATGTATGTATGCATGTATGTATGTATGTATGTATGTATGTATGTATATATGTATGTATGTATCTATGTATGTATGTATGTTTTTATATATGTATGTTGTGTGCAACTATTATATTGTGCAAAGACTTTACATTCAAATACATTTTTGCATAATTAGGGTTAGAATTATTCCATACTTAAATATATGCAGAAAATATTTCGGGGTAACACATATTTTCGCAATTATAACTTTTACTAGTATTTCTTTATTAATTACTTTGTGAATTTAATGTTTTCGTGGTGTAAAGGTATCACCTGGTAAATACTTATAAATAGTCCATTAAGTTAAACTTGACTCTGGTCATAACTGACCCATGTGGTAGGTAATAATTGTTACATGTTGCCTTTGATGCATTGTACTACACATACGTTTGTAGTAAAATAATGTTTAAAACAATGTTTGAGTTCGATTAATGTCTTCCTTGAGGAAGACTGTCCCATATCCACACTAGCCCGGATTGGAATCGCATGCTTTTGATGATAACATAACTTGATATTTTATTAGTAGTGTTGATTTGACATTATAATTATTGCACTTACTAATAATAAAAGATATGGACTTTATGAATTACTTTTGGAAACCTTTTTCTCGATAAAAGGAATAGGCTATTTTACATTGCTTTTAAGAGTATACATTAAATATAAATAATTGTAGACTGTGCCGTATAATATCTTAGTCGCCCTGTAATGAGAGATGTATTTTGAAGATAATGTGTTTCTAAGAGGGTAATTAAATGAAAATAAAGTCTTCTGTAGAGAAAATTGCACAATGTGAATGTCATTTACTCAAACGAAAATCATTTTGTCTAAATTAGATTACGTACAAATCTGCCGCGACTTGGCATCCATGCTGTGTAATTTCGGGAAAGTAGACATCAAAGACGAGTTCTGATCTGCTTAATATGACATCTCTTGACTCGTGATTGCACCATTGCGTGATGAAGCATTCGTTCTTAAGTGTCTGATAAATTACCAAATAACTTCCACGTAATTATTTCATAACTCTTAAGACAAATTTGAGGAGATACTGAGAGAAGTCTATTTGTAATAACTGTCTCTATGGAAACGAATGTTTCTTTTTGAGAGGTCAATTCATTTTGGTTTGAGAACAGAAATTAAGGAAAATATCAAAAAAGTGCAATTTGCGATATTAGTTTGGAATAGTATCCTCTTATGCTTTGCAGCAAAAACATATGAAACTAACAATCCTTAATCATTTCTGGATACATTACACTTTGTACATTTCAAACATGGAATCAATCATAGGTGTTAATGACTTATTATAATGAAATAGGTTCGACAAGCGTTCTCTACAACCAACATCAAACGACTCGGCGTGTACCTCTCAAGGTGCAATACGTTGACTTGGCTGTAAGAAAATGAATCTAATTAATAGTACATGTAACAGTATTAAGATTTGCATTCCTAACTTAGCATCGTTCTTGTGACGTCAATGAAAAGTACGAAACTAAGCCGAAGATATATATGATCTTAGCTCCGTGATGCAATTTCTTGTCCAAGTTAAAACTAGCAACGTATTTTTCCCATTGAAATATGATAAATTATTATAGGGCTGTAAATTACTGTAAGTGATTAAATGAAATAATAAGAAGAATTAAAGAGTATCTTTAAGTTAGTAGAAATATAAAAATAACAGTTACCAAATTATTAATCTGCAGTTCAGGATACTTATGAGATAATATGCAAATCTGGTGAACATTGAGATAAATAGAATATAAAATCGATGTCGAACAACCAATATGACAAAGTATCATGGGAAAACTGTGATAGACCCACGATCGGTTACGGTATTTGTTACAAAATGTTCATGTATTGAGAAAATGAACAGATTGAAACAGGGTAATCCACAATTGAATGTTCTTTCTTTACAAACTTAAGAAAAATTTAATAAAATAAATATTTCATTGAAAAATATTTTACAACTGTTGCAAAACCCAATACAAAATTGCTAAAGTTGTTGATTTTTATAAACAACTCAACACCAGAAACTCTGATTTGGTATACTTCAAATTCGGATTTGGTGGGTTAGAAAACAAGAACATTTTGTCTTTGCTTTCATATGTCTAACTCTGTGTGTGCTCAACACACTGAACCAGTTACATATTGAAATGTTGTTTTTTTAAATATCGACAAAACCACATAGATGAATTTAATCACGAACTGTAAGTAAATCGCGATCAATTACCACAAGGATTTATATGTTTTTTTGTTTATATATATCTTATGTATCACTTATCTAAATATGCAGCTATTACATAATATATTCATTTACTGTAATTATAAAAATCTGGGGGCGGTTTTGTAAACATTTATCCATAAAAGCGTTCTAAATCACGTATGTCTTTCTGTGACGAATAGGAACAGATATATAAAATACGACATTGATGGGGTTTCTGTTGTATGTAGCTCGAAATAACAATAAAACAGGACATAATCTATTGTATTTGAGTGTGAAAAAATACAATAAATAAATATTTTACCAATAATATACTGAATTCGTGTAGTTTGTGTTCTGTAATACTACTTAGGCTGATGTACAATAACAAAAAAGTGATAAACACAGGCATAGTAATTCATAAAATTCATATATATATATATATATATATATATATATATATATATATATATATATATATATATATATATATATATCACAAATTACTAAAAATGATACTTGGGTTGATTTTTTGCACTTTAATATCGATTTATCTTTTTTATCATTTGGATTTCTGTCTACAGATTTTTTTTATAAAAACATATGAATCACACAGTAATGTGAAGTTTTTATCGTTGAAGTGAATCTCTGGCACAAGGCGTATGTTTGTAAATGTCAGGCTGACAGCCTTTGCAAATATCCATTGCATAATTCTAATACTGGTCACTTATCAAATGTAACCCAAGTGCATACAGGTCACTTGTGTTATTAATTATTTCTACGAAAGTTTTCTGTTTAATGAAAAATACAACTCTGCATTTTCATTCGGGTGATAATAGTTCACTTAATATATTGCTATAGAACGGTGACCCATGGAATCAGAGGTTTTTAATACCATTAATTGTCTACTGAAGGACAAATAACTCCAAGACATAAATTTGCATTCATAGTTCGCATACGACTGGTGGTACATCTTAGGATGGGATAAAATTGCAACCATTTTAAACCAGTATTAACCAGTTACAATATTTTATTTTGACTTGATTTCAGAATTTTGATTGGTCAACGGACAATGTTCATGTCTTTTCAAACTTTTTCTTTTTTAGAAATACATGTTTCTGCATTGCTCCTCAATCATGTATTTCTCCTTGAGGATATATGTTTTCAATACCATGGGAAGCTTTAACTTTTGTTACCTCTGTTTTGTGATGTTATTGGAATATCTACACGTACATTGATCGTATAAACTGGTAACATCCTTTTTTGGTCTGGAATTGGGGCCCTAAAGAGTCACGGTGAGCAACCGACACCAGTGATTTTCAATGATCCCATTTTGTCTATGACTTTGCAGATTTCGCTTTTACCTTATGTATATCATCGCTAACTAATTACATTTTACAAATTTGAAAAGTGTTAAATATAAATTTTACAGTTAATTTGCTTTCATGAAACATTTATTTAAGGAGGGGGTCATTTTGAATTTTCAAATACTATTTCTATTTATTGCCTTTCCCAAATTTTAGTACGTTTTGATGAATTACCATGTATGTATTTTAAGTTGCAATCAAAGATTTAATGTGCAATAATTAAAGAAGCATTTAATTTGCACCTGGTTATAATATAACATCAAATAAGCTTGTTGACAGTGTGAATCATATACAAAACTATTTCACTAAATGCAATTTTCATTCTTCACATACCCTTTTTATTACAAAATTATATAGTTTAGCCTGTATTGACGCTAATGTTTGGTTTGTCATTTTAAAGTTAAATTGAACTTCTTTGGCTCACTGCTCTTTTACAAAATAATATGAAGGGTCAATTATGTCATTACGATATTCTAAACGTTTTTCCTCCCGTTAGTTGATATACGGGGTATGTGTTGTACTGTATCAAAGTGATTTCAAGGTCAGGCGCTACTACGTTTAGCAACTGTTCATGGACATTTAAGTTTATTGTAACTTAGAGATGAGGGCATACATGATTGTACAAAGAAAATGAAATATTTAAATGTTCAAAGCAAAAAGCATATTCTTGATTTATATTCTGTTATCACCATTTTCATTAAATGAAATATTAAGTAATCTGTTTTAATGTAGTGGCTGAACTTTTCTATACCAACTGTGACAAGGAGTTATTCCTCATTTGTTTTAATTTGGATTTAACAAAAGGTTCACGTTGCATGTGATTTGAGCCCATTTACTCACATCTAGAGTATCTGAGAAGGTTACAAATCTTCAGCAAATCCTGTAAACCGATTTACTATGCAAGCCAATTTTCGAGTATTCTCAGACTTTAAGAGTATAATTATTTTTTTAAGTTTAGAATAATTGCACCCATCGTCAGGAGACACTTTATTCTACATGTTTAGAGGTCTGTTTTGTCCAATGATAGGCATATTTCTATACCGTCTTTTAGACTCCCTAAAGGTAAACACTGCGGTTTCTATATTTGTATTCTGTAAACAATCGGGTGTCGTTTTACCAGTATTAAAGCGGCAAAATCGCACTTACAGGCCGCCAACTTGTTAGGTTTGACGTTAAACAACATCTAAAGAAATAACAAAAAGGTACAAAAGCCATAGGTCTGATAGGGACTCAAACACTGAGCTAATGTGTACAACATTATACACTGAATCACAGTAAAGGTCAAGGAGATTACTTAAAGGCCCATGTCCGGCGGTTTACGCTCAGCAATGTTGTTAATTTTGTTGTAAATGATAATGTGTTTTACAAAATGCTTATATAAAGTTATTATCTTTCTTTTAATTACGCTTCTAAGTGATTCACTGTTTTCTAGCAATTTGAGTTTGAAAATCATAAAATGATTTTTACTCGTAACAGCAATAAATACAAACGGAGTTGCGTAATATTCAAGGTAACCTCAGATTAATAAGTTCAGTATATGGGTTATTGTCATCTCGTATCCATCACAACTCGTACCTAAGTGAATTGGTTGACTCGTTCCAATGTTTTAGCTGATTTTTGCCCATCGATTAACTCATTCGTGTCTATCGCCTGTTTGATTGTAGAAGATATGAAGATATACATATATTTACCAACAAGGTAATTACCATTTTGCTGTTTGATATTGAAATGACATACAACTATCTGTGGAAATGAATTGGCTGAAGAAGTACTTCGCTGACAGAGGTATAATCTAATTCACAAAACGCGACAAGCGGATTAATCTCTTGATTATCTTTCTGATGATTCCACCCAATTTTCGGTTATGACAATCTTTATGGGAAAAACTTCTTCCGTATGTATGACTTAGCCAAAGAAGATACGAGTTGAGATGAGCACGAATTGAGATGGGTCCGAGTTTACCAACATTCCACAAAGAAGTAAACAAGTTGCCATACAGGTAGCAAATAAACAAAACACAAAGGACAGAAAAAAGAAAGGAGATAGAATCGATAAGAAAAGTGTGCTGTGTGTTTAGGAACAGAAATAGAGCGTTGAAATGTTTTGAGGAAGGAAATGAACCTGAAACAAAATTAATAATTTGCCACTATTCTTTGAATTCCCCCTAAAGAAACCTCAATTTGTTAAGGCTATTTATATAACTTTTCTGTTTAATCGTGGATACTCAAACTGGTCGGACAGTACCAGTACTGTCTTTTGATTCTATCTATTTAACTTGAACGTGGTAAAAGTATATATATAGAAAAATGAATAATTGCTGTTTTCGGTGTAATACTTTCCACAATTTGACGTACATTCATGTTTGACATGCTTTCCGTATCGATGTAACAGAAGTGAACGGCACACGTGCCATCGCTAATTAGGGGTGTTTGTATCACGTTGTTTTTATCATTTTTTTTTCTGACTAACTGCAGTGTATGTTTGCACTTGTTTTGATTAGTATGTCTTTAAATTGTATAATGAGTGAATCGGAGAACTGTTTACGATATTTCATGTAGTTCAATTTGACCGGTCATGGGCCTTTAAGAATTAAATCTGTATATTATGTAATTCTGTATATATAACAGGTACAAAGATATGTTAAATATTTACAGTTGTTGAGAACAGATAATGCGTTTATATGGTATTCAGAATTGTGAGCCGGCCTGGCACAGTCGGTAGCGCTCACCTCTTGATCATGAGGTCGTGAAGTCGAGTCCAGCCGGTGGCAGGTTGGTTTCCTGTACTTCGAATGAGACAGTAAGTGCCGAGTATAGACCAAAATTTGAAATCCTTCACCGGTATTTGGTGACGTCTCCATATGAGTGGGGCGTTAAACAAATAAATATTCAGAATTGTTCATTATAATAATCCTCATCAGAGTCTTTCAGTAAAATCCTTTTTATGATGTAAGCTCCATCATCATCATATGTTATTATGTATCAATAATATTCGATAACTTTACAAGCAAAGCATTGCTGCTTCTCATTCGACAAGTCGTTGTTACTCTTCTTTTTTCTCTGATTTTCTTTCCCGTCATGTTATTGTTATGCAAATACAAAAGGCAGACTGAAGTTTAATCTCCACATGTTAGGCTTCAACTTGAGAATAATTGGGTTTTGGCAAGACGTTTATGATTTTATGCACGGCCTACACCAACACTTGTGGGCTCTTTGCTTGCAGTGGTCTAATGGTAGAGCGATTAACCTCATTGCTTGCTGTGGTCGGTAGAGCGTTTAACCTCATTGTTTCCGTAGTCGGTAGAGGGTTTAACCCCATTGCTTGCCGTGGTCGGTAGAGCGTTTAACCCCATTGCTTGCCGTACTCGGTAGAGCGTTTAACCCCATTGCTTGCCGTGGTCGGTAGAGCGTTTAACTTCGTTTCTTGCAATGGTCGGTATCTAGCGTTTAACCCCATTGCTTGCCATGGTCTGTATCTAGCGTTTAACGCCATTGCTTCCCGTGGTCGGTAGAGCGTTTAACCTCATTGCTTGCCGTTGTCGGTAGAGCGTCTAACTCCATTGCTTGCCATGGTCTGTATCTAGCGTTTAACCTTATTGCTTACCGTGGTCGGTAGAGCATTTAACCTCATTGCTTGCCGTGGTCGGTATCTTACGTTTAACCTCATTTCTTGCCATGGTCGGTAGAGCGTTTAATCTCACTGCTTGCCGTGGTCAGTAGAGCGTTTAACACCATTGCTTGCCGTGGTCGGTATAGCGTTTAATCCCATTTCTTGCCGTGGTCGGTAGAGCATTTAACTCGCAAGTGAAAATTCCAGGGTTCAATTTCCGGCACCAGGTTATACCTCAGACTTTATTTAAGGTATTGACTATTTTATCGCCAAGTGCGCGGCATCACACGTTGAGTCACAAGTATTTCGGGTGAGATTTAAAAACTCGAGACACCCTATCATAACCTTCTTTCCATTAATACTTCGTTATCGGTGACATTTTATATTCGTAACAGACGTGGCATATAAAGGTACCCTCACTGCACTGGTGTCAGCACAGGTCAAAATGTGTGGCACTTCGCCTAAAGCTGCTGACATCTTTATACAAGTGAAACATCTTTGGCATGTTGTCAAATAGCAACAAAACAAAACAAAATTACAGGTGACCTCACACGACACAGAAGCGGCTGAAATTGTTTAATTACTGATAAATATTTACAGATTAAACATCAACTACGCGTATACATTTGAATAACTTCAAAACATGGTCAATTAACAAATCCCATTAGTTTAATGTTAAAAGCAGTGTAAAAGATTTCACTAAATCCAACGATAATAAACGATTATTTGTTTATATGTGATTAGGGATACCAGGTAGATTTAAACAAACGTCATTATGTTTGTACTTATAAATTATTTGAACCATGTCGTTTTTAATGTTTTTATGATTCTTGTTATCAAGTCAACAGTTTTAAAATGATATATATATATATATTGTTGAAATTATATCATCGAGGAAATTATTTTTATTTAAAAAAATAGACAGGTTGAAATGGATAACAAATCATTCAGTAATATATTTTTATCAAGTTTAAAAATAATAAAACCATTAAATTTTACCGGAATCACATTTCATACATTTATAACAAGATCGGTTTCTCTTACATTTTCACATTAATCTTTAATAAACAAGTTATCATTTTACCATATATGTAAATTAATTTATCAATGTGAGGCAGGAAATTCATTAACACCAAAAAGTATTTAAATGGATAAGAATATATATACATATTTTAACAGTTCTAACATTGCCGTATAACTACATTTAAACATATAAAAAAAATCTTATCCATCGCCTGATATACCTTGCAAGAGATGATGCGACTCGCCCTCTGCCCCTGTGTTCACCTGAGATTTCACCTGAGATAGTCTGATATTGTCACCTGGTAAATAAGTCCTCATCAATTTCTTGTTAATTTTCACCAGAAAATACCTTGGTAAAGTATAATCAGTGAAAATTTGAGATTTTATCTACACAAAGTGGCCATTATATGATATTGGTGTTAAATGATATAGCAGCCGTAATAACTAACCTATATCAGGATGATTGATTGAGTTTTAAATCTTAAACGTAAATAAGAGGAGGGAATAAATTTAGCATTTTTTTTACAAACTGTATGATTAATTTTACAGTGTTTACTGTAGACGTTTTGATTTACAAGCAGATAATCAAAATATTTTCTCAGAGTGGTCGAGTATTTTCCCTCAAAGTTGCCGGTTTGTTTTCTCGAAGTCGTCGGATATGATTTCGATTGAATGAGAGAAAGTTACCCTGCTTTTTATTATGCAGCTCTGCATTTACGTCTGCGTAGCTACCACATACCGGATGAAAAGTATTTTCGGATTTACGAAAACATCCAATCGCTAAATGGATTTCGATACTGTTTAATGTACATATATTCAAAACAAGGAACAAGATTAAAAATGTCAAAAGCGCGATTAATAAACGAATAAAAACAGTTAAAACAACAAAATTAATAGAGAAAAATATACCTGCGACGCTAACTCCTTCCGGACACCTGGTCCCATCCTGTTTCGGATTCGCAATCGTTCTTCGTTTCGTGTTGAGACTGTAGTTATATCTATTTTGTTGTATTGTAATGGACTTGGACTTTCCAATATCCATTTCTACTTCTTCATCATACTTCTATAGTAATTTTCAGTTTGTGTTCTTGATTTCTAGACCTTAAGTTGTCAAGTAAGTTGTTACAACAATAATCTTCCGAATTCTAATTCATCAATGATACCTGATCCAATCTCTTAATTGTTTAGAGGTCTGTGTATGTTCAATATTCACCATATTTTATTTTTTTATCGGTTCTCTTTTTATTCCTCAACGAATTTGAAATCCATTATGTTAAATGATCAAATCCATATGGCAGTAAAAAAAAAAAGAAAAAATTAATCGTTACAATTGCCCTTACCACAACTTTGTCACTTTGAATATAAAAAATCTCAGATACCAAAGTATAAATCTTTAGGATGACCAGGACATAGGTACAAATCTGGCTATAAAATGAACAAACACGGACCTCTTACAATCAAGAGGTGGGATCAGTTGCCATGGGGGATTAAGCATCCCCTGTCGATCAGTCACATCCACCGTGAGTCAACAGTCAAATCAAACTGAAATACGTGAGGAACGAATCCTCATCACAATTGGTACAAATGTCTCAAAAACTGCCAACAACAAGGCAACACAACATTTCGCTTAGTGAAATAGAGTAATTGCAAGCAAAACTATTATAACAACAATACAATTTGCGGAACGTTGACATCAAACACGGTTTTCGATATCCCTGTGTCGATAAATTGTTAGTGAGTAGTTTACATCTATATATGGGGGCCTCCGTGGCCGAGTGGTTAGAGCATTGCACTTTAAATCTCTGGTTCGAATCCCGCCTTGTCATTTCGAATCAAGTGGGAAAGTTTGCCAGTTTTCTTACGGAAGTTCGGTGGTCTTTACCCGGGTAATCGGGGTTTCTCCTCCACCAATAAAAACTGGACGTCATCATATGACTGAAAGATTGTTGAGTATGGCGTAAAACAAAAAAATCAAATCAAATCAAATCACATCTATATATGAAATGTTCATATATTGAACACGCTCTGTCATATTGGATCATTTGTGAAATATAAACTACATATGCGGGTGATTGTGGGATATTACTAATTAAATGTGGAAATTTGCGATGGGAAAGCCGAAATCGTTGCGTTTGTCGTATAGCTTACTTGGCAATTTCCCGCATGTGTCTGTAGTAAGAAAAATGTCTTAGTATGAAGCGTGTGTGCTTTATTCTGTTGTATCTTTAATTTCTAGTTCGCTGGGTATATCGCATTGAAATATGTATGAAAATTGTCATTTTAATTGACAAAACGTTGTTGATATATCTAAATGTCATTTTATTTATTCAGCAGGTTCTGAATGAAGTCTGCTTTGTATAAATAAAGGAACAAGTCAGCCAATAAAGGGGCACAAATGGTTCACATAGGAATGCCGACAGTTTGTTGAAAGACCACATCTCCGAATATTACAAATATATTGTCTATTAGAAATTTCAACATCTTTTTTTTATCTCCTTCAGTATGTTTATGTGTAGAGTCAGAGTGGTGTAGAGTCAGAGTTGTGTTGGACAAAATAATTGAAACTACCCTTCTTGTTTCCATCGCGTGTATCCTATTTCACTCGCGTGCGTCATATTTCCCTCGCGTACGTTATATTTCCCTCGCATGCGTCTTGTCTCCCTTCACGCAGCTTATTCGACAGTCTTTATTGATTCTGTATAATAAACAATTCATTGTCCTTGTTGTAGGGAAACATGAGGATTTGTTTACTTGCGGCAAGTCATATTCCCCTCGGGCTTCCAAAGTACAAAACTTTATGATGTCCAGGATTTGGGTACAAATCTGGTAAAGAAATGGACAAACACGGCCATTGGAGGAGAAATATATAAATTATTTTATCAAAACATTGTTTTTAGTTTTATGCTTTTAAAAAAAGAATAGTTTGGGTGATTTGCTATTTCAGCCTGTTTTTTTTTTTTTTTTTTTTTTTTTTTTTTTTTTTGCAAGCGACTGTCAATACGATATTTTTTGCTGTAGACGAATTGTCCCGCTTATTGTTTTTGGAGAACGCCTTGCATTTGCAACATCACAGCGAATTTACCCACGAATGTTTATTACATTTATTTGGAGAGAGAGAGAGAGAGAGAGAGAGAGAGAGAGAGAGAGAGAGAGAGAGAGAGAGAGAGAGAGAGAGAGAGAGAGAGAGAGAGAGAGAGAGAGAGAGAGAGTTGAATATTTTTCATTTTAAACTTCAGTCACGTCCAGGTTCAAGAAACAATTAAAGACTTGTCAAATTTTTTTTCATTTTGTGTTAACTCTATGATAACTTTTAGTACTAGTATTTGATGAATCCAAATTATCAAAAATGTTTGAAACTTATAAAAACCTCTAGTGCATAATGTTCTTGTGGTCCAGAAGGCCAGATATTAGAATATTTTAATCCCCCTATCTAATTTACAGAAAATGTGTCAGTGATCAATAATACGTACTAGGCCCCCTATTCTCCAATTCACCTGGTTTGGGATGAATCAGTTTGACACATGTACCCAGTGATGTCCGGATTCATGAAATCAATTTTTATGACTCATGTTTACGTTTTACTAAAAACACGACATAAAATGGCCCATTTTAGCAAAATGAGTGTGATTATTTAAATCTGTGTTTTCGTTTGAAATTTAAATGATATATAACTTGATTTTACTGGTTCAGGTGGTGATTTTTATTTTCGATCAATCAGAACAATTATAAACGGTTAGAATTTTTTCGTGTATTAGCAATCGAGTTGACATTTTATAGGCATCAGAGTAATTGAACGGAAAAGAGCTAATATATCATAAAAACTGTTACCTTTGAATAACAAAATTGTAAGGAATAATTCTTATTGGATTCTTGATTTTATATATCACGAAATGTTAAACACCTCATTGCTTTGAATATGAAAAGATGACAAATAAATCAATTATAAAACTGACGGAGACACACAGTTGAGTGAGTTATTTTGTTGATAAAGTGTGATTTAAGTATTTTAACGACTTTATTGTGTAAGTTATAACTAAATACGAAAAGTATCTTTCAAGGGCATCGCGAAACGCATGCGCGAAACTGACATTTCTGGGATTAATTACTTACTCGTCCGTGACACCTTATCATACTTCTGATTTTCTAGAGGTTAATATCTGTCTACCACTCACCATATTTGCATGCTTCCTGGTGTGTTTCTTGGTTAACACTCCTGTTTATGATCTTTTAATAGCAATTCCTGTCTGTTTAGAATACATACTTCAGGCACAAAGGGACCAGATATGGAATTCGGGTTATTTATATATATATATATATATATATATATATATATATATATATATATATATATATATATATATATATATATATATATATATATATATTGTTTCTTCAATTCAATTCACGTATTCATTAACTGCGTGGATATAGCGAATATTAACACCGACATTGACCATAATAAAACAAGTATTGATTGAAATTGTGAAATATCGCCTACCTTTTGTGATGCTTCTTTTATCAATAATTACTGAAAGAAAATAATATATACACCAAATCTGAATCCAAACTAAAAGGTAACTACTAATACGTGTGTTGTACACAAAATGTTGACGTAGACGTTGGGTAACGTTGCCAATGACGGGGGTAGAATAACATCACATGTGATCAGCTTTCATTCTGATTTTCTGTGATTCCTTGCTTTTACAGGGAATGATGTCCTTGTCAATTCCTATGGTATTGGCAAGCTTCATGATGCGTTCTATATATGACATCACAATTCACTTAAATGACGTAACGCTTCTATGTAATGAGAATGCAGTGCATAACTAGTTATGTCTGACTTTATTTGGGTACATAAACATGTATATGAAGCATGGGAGAAAAATAATCAAAAAATGGATATGATGAGCGGATACAGAAATCTAAACCTTCGTGTTATAAATCTGAAAGTCCAATCCGAGAATTCTTACTACTCTGGGGGCAGATTTCGTTATCCACTTAACACACTCATGTAAAATTCGATTAATTATTGTTGTATCATTTTTTCATGTTGTTGTGTATGATTCAATCACTTAATTTCTTACCTACACGATAGGTTATCGGATGTACACAAACATTAATACATGTATTATTTCCATTCAGAAACCTACACTTCGTACTAAATAAAGAGATTTACCCAACTCTCTCTTTTGTGCACTGTGTATATATTGCTGTAGCCATTTGGTCTTTCATGGGTTAAACTTTTTGCTGTTTCTTTTAAGATTATTCGGTATATCTTCTGGGAGAAAAAGACATTAGAACTATTTCATACTCAGCTGGATGTTAATACAGGAATAAATTAAACATAAAATTTTACGGTTAAACATGAAAATTCAGAAGTTTTATTAACTATACAACACATGCATATAATGTCTGAAATTCCATCTATCAACTAATTATTATACTTTAGATGAAAATGAAAATAACAAGGAGCTGACAGTGACTTATCCTCAAATCACAAAAAAGATGTTAGTTACCGCATGTGGTGCCATGTTTTACATAATTTATACTCAGACGTATTGCTTGCCATAATAAACGAGATCATGATATTTCTTTGGATGTCTTTCGACAGAAGATGTTTATTACCACTACTATTTGTTCCAGAACATTCGGCGGGGATGGTAACAAAATACACAAAATGAAATTAAAATAAATATTACTTTCATAATGACATTGTTTGCATTTACCATATTTCGTTTTCAAGAATGGTGAATTAGAGTCTCTTATTGTATTATTTTTGCTCCATATTACCGTGACAGGTACGTATTTCCTCTTGCATCTCTTTAGGTGCGAGCAAATTTTGACTTCAATGTTACAGTTTTATTAAAATGGGTTGCAGTAGTCAATAATGCTGGGATATTTATTTACGATTATTTATTGAAATAAGCCATTTATTTATATAAACTTAACGATTTTTTACAAAGATATATCTGAATGAGGGTGTTTAATATAAGATGAAACCACGTTTACCCAGGAGAAAATCCCATACCATCTCACGCACTACCCTGTCTTACCCAAGGATCGAACTCGAGTCGCATTGGTGAGAAACCATTGCCTTAACCGGACAACGCTCGCACAAATATGGATGCCCAGTATATTTATTCCGCTTGGTTAATCACCTATATCCAACAGATCCTTAACAGTATAATATAAAGCCACAAAATAGAAGTTAAACAGATACAAAATATATTTAAACAAGTGATGGGATTGTTTTAGATTTAAGATCAGGTTGATACCACAAAAATATGAATCCCTTGCTATCCAGTCAAAGGGCTCGTAATCTTCGGAGACCAATCAAGATCAAAGAAGCGAAGATAAATCAGATATCATGTATATTAATTATGAATTGTCTTTAAGTGTAAGATTTTTAATTTTTACAATCCCAAAATAATACAACTGTCCACTCGTATGTATCGCAGTTTACGGTATCAATAATATTATTTCATTTCCAGTACAACAGCAAATTACATGTTATTAATAGAACTATACAGGTAACTGCATTATTTCATCAGAAAATAGGTAAATTCACGACTATTTAATACATTGCGTAAATATATTTAAAATATAGCAGATTGTTATGAAATATGTTTCCAATTTCATTCTCATCTTTTCACGTGAACAAAAATGTTGTATAAAAATAGATTCTATTGACAAGGCAATTAAGCATTTTCAGAATAATGAAGTCAATCTGCTACGGCTCCTTTAACTTTATAAGAATGTTTTATTCCTTAACAGTTTAATGGGAATAATTCATTCTTAATGATTTATCCCGCGGTACCTTTAAACCAATGAATGGTCTTCAAAAGAATATCAAGACTTTGTTGAAATTTTAATGAGAGCTAATTCTTTCTTGTTTAACACCTGTAAAAGGCAATATCTTACCTGATAATCTGGAGAAGAGAAAGTTAGTAAATTTGACATTTTCCTATGCATGATAAAATCTGTGTGAATTGCTTGAGCTAGGCAGTTTTTACCGATAGCATCAGTGGGTAATATTTTGTATTCATACCAATGATAGTGAATTAAAGCCCGATACTTCTGTCGGCACTGATGGTTTGATCAGTCAGGTAGAAAACAAAGTGCTTTCACGGATCGTAAGCAAATAAGAGATATATTGTTGAACTTTAAACTTTAATTAAAATATTTCTAAAGCCCCATTTTGCGCGAATTTTCTATGAATAAATTGTAGCATCTTTAAAGATGGGTATCGATAATATCATAAATCCATTTTGAGTGCACACTGGAAGAGAAGACGAAATATTATATATTTATCCAAGTAGAAAGCTTCACATAGGGGAAATATAGCTACAAAACCGATGTGTTCAGAAGTTGTTTGTAGTATTGAGAACTCGATCGTAATGAAAGAGGTGAAATCCTAAAGTAAATGACAATGGATCTATTATCGAAACTTGTAGTGTAGAGAAATACAAGTATATATAAAGCACAAATATCACTACAACATTGAACATTAACTAAGGACCTTGGATCAGAAATGATACTATCTGTGTAAATAAATCATACATACAGTACAAATACAGAAATAACAAGGAATATACAAACTCACCATGCCCGGCCTGGGATTCGAACTCACGGCCTATGGCACCTACTACATACATCGTTAATCGATCCATTTGTGCTATATATATATATATATATATATATATATATATATATATATATTATATATATATATATCTGTGTGTGTGTGTGTGTGTGTGTGTGTGTGTGTGTGTGTGTGTGTGTGTGTGTGTTGTTGTGTGTGTATATATTATATATACCGACTACAATTCCCGTCTTTGCAAGTAGATAGAGCGATATATTGCATATGTCAGTGTTTGCAGTCACGTGACTCTAGTGTTAAGCGCATTACTTTTAAGCGTAAGAATACACGAGCGAATCAATAAAGAATAGAATATCACTTGTTTATTTCTTATATATTTAATCTTAAAAGCCAATCATTAGGCCTACCACAAAAACAAACACAGATCACAGAGAGAAATCGGAAACATAAGACTACATTTGTAGCACACTAAACAGCCTACAGGCCCATATCGCGATTATCTAGATCATGTTATGACCAGAACCACAGACCATAGAAATGAAAGTTCGCTTCGTCGTTACAATTGTAACTTGTCTGTTGAACAGTAAAAGAGAGTTAGACCTTGTGCAACTTTGTCAAGCATATCTGATATTTGCCTTTTTCCGGATATCCCTGTCAAAAACAATTCGTCAGTCGCATCCTGTGAAATCTGGCCGTGTGAAATACGTAAGTTACGTACGAATCACTCAATCGGTCATACCGGTTCCCAGCTGATTGGTAAAAAATGTCAAATAGAATGACTACTTTCAGTTGCCATGACCGAATATTAGCTTTCTCCCTTCTCCCTAGTCACACTCAAACTTTCTATGGTATATCCCATCAATAATATATCAGAATTCAAACGCAAATTTGTTGTTAATAAATCAGTCATCATTCAGCAGCATGGCTATGGCCGAGGCCATTTCTTCTGAAACATTTAACTTTCCTGCACCAAGCGGTCGAATATATAAAAATCTCGATTCAAATTTGACAATGAGTATTCAGAAATTTTCTTATCACTAGTTACTTTCAAAATGATATGAAAATAAGAAAATAAACGGTATTCAGTATTCATTCAGTATTTCCGGGCAGAAAAGGGAACTACTGTCTCAGTCAGCTGTTTAGCTGTTACGTCATATGAAAAATTCCCACCGCAAAGTCAATTATACGGAATTAATTTCTTAACTAGATGACTACAATTTCAAAGAAAATGGTAATATATATATATATATATATATATATATATATATATATATATATTTATATATATATATATATATATATATATATAAGGAGTGTTTTTCATTTTTTGAGTAAAAACTGGAGGTCCCGTGTCACAGTAGGTGTCGGCACGTTAAAGAACCCTCACTGCTCAATGGCCATAAGTAAAGAGCATAAGCCCAAATTTGAAGCCCTTTACCGGCATTTGCTGGCGTCTCCATATGAGTGAAATATTTTTGAGTGGGACGTTAAACAACAATAAAACAAACAAACAAAAACCCGAAGCGTCTGTATTATTATAAAATATATATATAAATATAAGGATTGTTTTTCATTTTTGAAATAGCATGGGATATATATACAATGGATCATGAAAAAAATTATGTGCACATTGAATTATTTCATTCTTAAATATGACATGATATATTGATGATAACCCAGACTGGAGCGATGCGGACAGAAAAATTTTGGATGCGCAGACTTTAATCTTTCAGACCCAAAGGCATCAATAAGTTAACTGGCTTCACCAGAATGAATTCTGCCTGATGATACCTTTCGAGATGATTCCAGTTTGAAATGATTTTAGTCGAAACCATCGTCGTTCATTCATTCTTAGGTATACTTTTGGCAAGAACTTATTATGTATTGAACACACCAAAAACTGTCAACTGTATGTTGATTTTGACAGTTTAGTTTCACTCTCAATACCATATAAATTCAACCTGATTAGAGTGACTAGATATATATATATATATATATATATATATATATATATATATATATATATATATATATATATATATATATATATATATATATATATATCTTGATTTATTCTCATTTCGTAATATAGCTGGTAGATTAGTTTCATACTAACAAAACCAACAATTTTTTTAGTTCGATCTTGATCACCATTCAACATGTAGCTGTCCATTTGCATTTCAATTGTGTTTGTGTGCAGCTGCGTGCATGCGTGTGAATGTCTGTGTATGTATGTGTTTTTATGTTATTGTAATATCTTAGTCCTGAAGAAGGGACAGGTCGTCCCGAAAATTTGACTTCATTTTTGTCCTTGCTGTCAGTCATAGTGTTCGAGTCTAGCCGGCGTTAGGTTGGTTTCCTGTCGTTCGGATGAGACAGTAAAAACCGAGGTCCTGTGTCACAGTAAGTGTCGGCACGTTAAAGAACTCTCACTGCCATATTGGCGTAAGTGCGGAGCATAGGCCAAAATTTGAAGCCCTTCACCGGCATTTGGTGACGTCTCCATATGAGTGATAGATTCTTGAGTGGGACGTTAAACAAGAATAAACAAACAAACAAATAATCGGAGTTGTTATCTTTTTCCCAATTTGTAGCACGCCAACTAGTTATATATTGATGTTGTATTTTTTTTTCTGTTTTCCTTTTCTAATAAAACCAATGTCAAATTTATCACATAGAATTGAGGAAATGCCTTAACATTGTCCTTTAATGTTCCTCGCACTTTTAGTCTTTAAATTCGAGTAGATTTGGGTAATATCTAGAAAAATTACAAAATATCAACCACAGTGAACACATTTCTTTCACACCAAACAGACATATTCAGACATAGTGCACTCTTTACATATGGCACATACACTATTTACACAATTTTTATATGAACACAGACTAATGTCGTACAAACTTCGCCTCAAATCTTCCTGTACCGTATGCACTATTACACACATGATTGGTGCATTATAAAGTACCGAACAGCTTTGTCCGTCAATCACACTTTATTTTCAGAAAATTAATTTACTTTGATTTATAATATGATTTTCAAGATAAATATTTGCGTAAAAAAGACTCCAAGATCAACACCTGTTCAATATGTTTGTATGATATTATCAAATCCTCAATTGCATTATTATCTCAAAAACATATGCAAAGTATTCAATTTCAATTGTTTTAGCAATAATTTACCAGATAAGGCAATACTTATACAAACACAAAGATAGAGATATAAAACACCTAATAAAAGTTGAAACTATCAAAAAATGAATATAAACTATTCTCATAAAATTGTAGATAAACTGTTCCATTACGTTTACCTTGCAACTCAATGTACGAGAGAAAAAATGAAGCACGCGTGATCTTCTATTGGTACTTAAAATACGCAATCTCTTAAAACGATACGATGATAAAACGCAACTCATGTAATTTACATAACCTACGGATGATGGTGACGTGAAATATCGCTTTAAATGATTCAATTGTGATACTAGAAAATAAATTGTGTTTGATGGCCCATAGGATAAGTGACAACTACAACTCTAATGGAAAGAATGTTGTTGTAACCTTTTGCTCAATTCTATTTTTTGTATTACGAAATAAAATATGTTTAAATGGAAACAATAGTTGATGTATAAACCAGATGTAGACAGAGCTCCTATTACAGGTATAATAGTGAATGTACGTTAGTCCTAAATTTATGATATCAATAAATAATTTTCATAATATATTATATCAAAATTGTTGCTTATCTTCCCGAGTCTTTTCGGGAAAATAAAAGTTAAAATGATATAAAGGGAAATTATTTTCAAATTCTTATAATTACAAAATGTTTTAAAGTATATAGCTTACTATGACAACATGATATTATCTCTGATAGATGTTTGTTTGTTTAATGTTGTTTAACGTCCCACTCAAGAATCTTTCACTCTTATGGAGACGTCACCAAATGCCGGTGAAGGGCTTCAAATTTTGACCTATGCTAGTGAGGGTTCTTTAATGTGTCGACACCTACTGTCACATGGGATCACGGTTTTTACTGTCACATCCGAAGGACAGGAAACCAATTTGCCGCCGGCCGGCTCAGATAGATAGATAAATAGATAGATAGATAGACAGATAGATAGATAGATAGATAGATAGATAGATAGATAGATAGATAGATAGATAGACAGATAGATAAATAGATAGGTAGATAGATAGATAGATAGACAGACAGATAGATAAATAGATAGATAGATAGATAGATAGATAGATAGATAGATAGATAGATAGATAGATAGATAGATAGATAGATAGATAGATAGATAGATACAGACAGACAGACAGACAGACAGATAGATAGATAGATAGATAGATAGATAGATAGATAGATAGATAGATAGATAGACAGACAGACAGACAGACATATAGATAGATAGATAGATAGATAGATAGATAGATAGATAGATAGATAGATAGATAGACAGATAGATAGATAGATAAATATACATGATAAGAATGCGATTGGATCGAACAGTATAATATGGCACGTCAAAATCACATTAACGGGTTATAGCTATTTTCGAAAATTAAACTTAAATTTTTTCTTGTTAAACATAGTTTTTCTACAGTTAAAATGAGTGTTTTTCATTAATTTGCATTGAATGGAGAAAACCTAGATTTAACTAAAAAATATGTTTAACTGCATTAAAATCACCAATATCAGTTTTACATTTTTTCTTGAGAAAGACCTTATTATACTGAGAAAATACAGGTGGAACTGCTCTAAAATCTATTTAAAGGGTTTAACCCAGTTTCCTGAAACTGGAATTTACTAAGTAATATTGCGAATGGATAGCACCACTTCAATTCTGAACTCCTCAAACATATCCTAAGACAATCATTCTTTACTGTGGTCACTCTAAGACGGATTTGGAAATTCATTTTTGGCCCTGTATGATACATGATTCTGTCTCAGAAATCTAAAATTCTAAATCTAAATTCGAGCTCAACTAATAAAGTATCATTCACAGAAACGATCGTCTTGAGCATTTGATTTGGCCTTTGTTTTGCTAATATATAATTTTGGTACATGTAATGATGTATTATGTTTATAGTATCTTACGTTTTCGGCTGTTTTACTTGTTTATTTATTTTTCTTATCCAATACTAAAATATTAAGCATCTCATTCGTTCATGTCTTTCCCATTAACTCGAACCACTCGCATGTAGACAATGTGGATAGGGCTAGAAAGCAAGTGAGAACATAACGACAAGAAAATATCGATACTTCAAATATGGTTTTAGCCTTTTGGTAGATATCTTATTTCCTCTCTCTGTCTCTCTGTCTCTCTCTCTCGTTTAATCAAAATTTACACACTTTATTCCTATTAAATTAGAATATCCTGTACTTAGAAAGGGATAAATTGCTGAAGAAAATAGCAATTAAAAAGCTTCTTTGAAGTTAGTATACATATTGTCGTCATGTAGGCTAATGATGTAATGATTAAAAATTGTCTCACTTTAGAAGAAAAATCTAAATCCAAATCCATAATGAAGTGCATGAGAGTTTTTGGTACCTCCCTCATACAAATGACGCCGGGATTAATTAATATATTACAAGTGAAATTATAAAATATTGCTTACATGCATTTTCCCTACTTTTCATTTATTCTTACGCACTCTGATTCCTCTCTTTGTACGTCCCACCTTTTAAAAAAGCCATTACAGTAAAGACAGAATGTATTCATAATCATTGTATTTGGCCTCCATAATTTAATATAACGTCTTTCTTACATGTTAGCCATCGGTATAAACCATGTGAGAAATACCATCCTCATTTCAAAAGGATTATCGCCATTCTATTTCTGTTCATTTAAATGTACATATGGCAAGTAATCATAGCATTAATGATAACATTACCATACATTTTCATGGTTGTTATAACCTTGTTACATAGCCGGATATTGTGTAGAACCAGATTACAGAACTGTGCAAGCCAGGCGTTATTTAGCCGTATTAGTTTCAATTATATCTGAAATAAGTATATATAACGGACGAAGAAAGACACAAACCAAACCCTAATTGAAAGCACCAGCATCATTGATGGTAAATCTACTATTTACCGGCTACTTTCGTAATGATGTACATATTACTAAATTAATAAGTCGTCTGCAATTTAAAGTAACTGCCTGTGCTTCACGCATTCTCAAACGTATGGCTTTTTACCAATAATTTGTGGAAGTCTGGTTCTCGTCCGTCATATATACAATACCAGTAGGAAGGAAGACTTTTTTCTTCATTCAAAAGTGGTAATTAGCTGAGACGATTAGTGCTGTGGATGATTTTGATCAGACTCTTCTTCAGAAAGGAAAAGGAGAGGTAATTGCAACTTAATATGCTGTGTGTTGTTTTGATTATTAGCCAGTATATGAGTTTAAAGGTGTATAATGCCTTCTACTTCTGGAACTGCAGTCAGTAAACAATCATCATATTATCGCTGCTATGCTATCTAAATGGATTCTTATAAACTTATTAACTTCACAAGTTTAGTTAATAGTCTCTGGTGATGCCGATGTAGATTACACTCACATAAACATAAATACGTAGATAAAACAAATACACAAAACAGTTAGGTACCACCAAATAAGCAATTGCCAAGATTATGTGTAGATTTCTTTGTGCCAAATTTTTATCAATGCTAGAAAATCTCGTAGATGCAAACAAATTCACAAAATGAATTTTCTACTTTCAAATGTTAACTTTCCTATGGTTTTTCACAACGTATGATGATCTGATATATCTCATCACCTGTTGTATCGAATCCTTTATATTATGTATACTTATGTAAATATTGTTAAGTGCAATCTACCTTTGTTATGGTATTAGTGATGTAGTATTTGTCAGAAAGTGTTAGCAAAAACTGGTCATTGTATGAGTAAGATTCCGGTATTTTAAAGAAAACAGACAACAAATTTTCAGTTTATTGATTTATTTTACACACATGCCTTCAGTAAAATAACTATGCATAACTACAAAACAAACCCTTACGAAGGAAGAGAAAAACGGTTTATTTATAACTGTCGAACCAGTATGCTACTGCGCCACACAAAACAAGCAAATGTCCTGGGTTTCAATTTACAGCCAGTTGCGATTTTTCCGAGAATGAAATATGAGGCTGAATATATCTTATTTATTGATTGATAATTATCAAAATAAAATAAAATATATATACAAGTCTAATTACGATCAGCAATTTGATGTTATTTTTAACTAAGATAATCTTTTTACAGTGATAACTCCTAGACGGTTTAGACAATTCATTTAGGTTTAGTATTGTACCTTGTCTAATACCTCTTTTTAATTCCGAACTATTCGTCTATCTAAAATTCGAGCTAAACTGATGTCTTCCTGATAGGAAATGTTAGCAATTATTTAGGCTCTTTATCAAACATTTAGCTTGGGTATTATCTGAAATATACAAAGGATAAAATAGTGTTGACCATAATGAGATTCGGGAACACTAAAGAATAAACGATATAAACAATATGGCCGAGGCCCAAAATGAAACATAAACCCAAATCGAGAACGTCAAAATGAAATACTCATATAAATAATCTAATTTTTTAATTAATTATCCAACCTTTAACTTTGGAGTAATTCTTTTATATATATGTATATCTTCATTCTAGATTTTCCTTCGAAATTGATAATTAATTCTGATAAAATATCAAAATATTCGTGCATATAAAACACCAACTTCACTTACATCCAGACCGTATATAACGGGATACAGGTTATAACAAGTGTATATACATTTCTTACATTAAATATATATATATATATATATAATATGAATCGCGTTTACAGCCATCATTACGCAAATTTTGGGGTCGATAAAATGATCTTGTCTGTAGATACCGTTTCACTAACTAAAATGTTAAGTGTCTGTGTATGGATATTTTTTTATAAAAATTATCTAAAAGGTTAGAAAATACATATATATAATCAAATTACATCGGAGTTTACATCAACCACGTACGCATATAATTGATATTTCGAGTATACTTGTTGTCTTACGGAACAAAGACACAAAACACTTTAGTTAACATTTATGTGTTTTAAATGTTTAAATGAATTGTAAAATTCCCTAAAACTAGAGAAATAAAAATATCTCAAACATGTTAATAAGCAAATTTCGGAACAGGTGTTTTGCCTAACACAACGTGATAATTTTACTTGTAGTTAACTTTACCGTATTGGTTTTGCAGCAGGGCTTAAAGTGATGCAGTTTAACTTCCAGAATAAACTCAGTGTGAAGTAATGGAATAGCACAGTAAGTATTACTGATTATCAATATTCGCAATTTCATGTATTTCCAGTGCAATAATTATAATTGAATGATATTTCAAACTTAAAGGTTTGAGTTTCCGCTAATAGATATATCCATTGTAACAGGAATTATAATAAGAAACAGACATGTCATTGCGTTCTCTTGTACTTTTACCTGCTTTACGAGTTGTCTATTTCCGTCAATCATTTATTGACACACTTGAGTGCAAAGTAAAAACTGGATCTAAAATTACTGAAAACAAAATATTATTATTACATTACCGAAATTGCATCAATAATGAATACAAAAAGAAATGAATGCATTTTATCATAAAGTACACAACATTACGTTGCAATAAATGTTATAAAACTGCACATTTCTTTATAAAATGAAATACTTATACCTAATTTAAATGAAATAAAAATGTTTATAATTTTTGCAAACATTCTTCATAATAAAGATTATGTATTTGTCTTAATTAAATTACATGGGAATTTTATTTTATAGTTCTTAACATTCCTGTTTCGGAAATTAAATTTCTTTTTTATGAACAGATTTTCTTTTTCTAGATGTAAAACATTACCATTATAATACTATGGTTCCTGTGATTTTTATGACTTCATAACTACGATTGCATCTTTCTTTGATATCAAACTTATATTAATCTAATTTTGCTGTGATGTAATAACACGACCACAGAAATTATAAGCATGTGCTTTTTTATTTATTTTTTTTGTTTACTGGTGTTAGCGACAGATACAGCAATCAATTTATGGCGAGTCTGGAGAATTTAGATTGTGGAAGCGAAAAACACCAATGTAATCAATAAGGGAAAGGGATGCCGACACTCTACAGGTGAACTGCAAACTTTCCCACATAATGAATTCAGGTTTCAGCAAAATGTTCTAACCACCAGCGGCCCCTAATGCAACTTCGATAACGTGTCATAATATTATATAAAATTGTATTACATAAATCAATTCACAGAAGGAGAAATTGTAATCGACGGAATCTTCGAATTTTCATTTTTCCAATATTGTGCAGTTGTTATGTTTTAACTGATTAACCTCTTTCTTTATTGCTGAAAACTGAAACATAGTAATTCATCTGTAAATATGTAAGAACAAACGACATGGCAGACGACATTTCTTTTTAGAGCTTGATGTTATATTGCCTGAGCAGCCAATGTTGCAACGCCAAAACCTTTTTGATCATTCCCGAGTGTATACATAAACCTAGTACCTGGTATTTCGGTACCATCTGTTCATCTTATACTAAAGTAATATTTGGCACTGTTTACATCATTTAAATTCAAAAAATATTTCTAAAGCTAAGAGTCATTTTTTACAGTGGTTACTCTTAGACGGATTTATAACTATTTATATTTATAACTTTGGTATTATGTTTATAATATTTCTAATGTTTGCTTTCATTTTCCTGGTTTAAGAGCATTACCATTTGTACTTTATGTAAACATAATGTAATCGTGTGACTTGTTTGTTTGGTCGATTGTTTTACTGTTTAAATAAAGCAAAACCATCGACCATAGGAACAAATTCATATGCCAGGTTAAAATCTGGTTTAATAGTGGCGACCAATTTTAACTGACGGATAAGAAGTATAGTATTGTCAAAAGGCCAAAATTTTGCTCAAGACGATTGTTTTTGTCAATAAAACTTTCATCAGTTGAGCTCGAATTTAAAAATATATTTATTACAAAAGCACGTGAGAGTGGTATCAATCCATCTGTGAGTAACCACTATAAAGAAATGACTTCGTATACCCCAGCTTTCAAGAAGTTGACAATTTAAAAAGTCTGTGTGTACCCTCCACCAGCAATGGCAACAACATAATGGATGTAAATATTGTGAACATAATACCCGGTAATTCGACAAAAACCGTGTGATACTGACAGATAGAACCTGATCTGTTTACAACATGGGCGCAGACATTTTGGACACCTGAAATGAACCCGGCAATCTCATTAGTCATTAAATGAAAAAAAGTAATTTTGCCATTAATATGTGAAATTAAGGTGATAAAAAACATCCATGAATATTAGTAGTACTTTGCAAATCATAGGGCTTACAGTTGAAAATTTAAAGGGAGTGGTCAAATGACGATAGATATTTTCTTTGGTGCGGAATACTTCAAGTTGTAAATAAGTAGAACTGCAACAGCAACCTATACTTTTGATTTCATATTTTGTTATTTTCAAATATTGATCTTATAGCACAGGGTACTGGTTTGATCTAGATTTCATATACATGGGAGTGACAATGACCTGAAGTTTTGTAAATTAATATTGATTACCATGAGAAATATTTGGTGGTGTCTGTTCTAACAGTCCAGCTCAGGTAATAGTTAAACTCGAGCTCGATCTAGCTATAGGAAAGAGACGCCATATATTCATTTGAAATCAAAATATCCTGAAATGAAACCTTACTGAATGAAATTTTGAGCATCATATCCCATGGTAGATAAAATGGGTTACGATGCGAAATGACGATATTACGATATAACGATACGAAATGCCGATACTACGATACGAAATGCCGATACTACGATACGAAATGACGATATTACGATATGAAATGACAATACTACGATACTAAATGCCGATACTACGATACGAAATGACGATATTACGAAATGAAATGACAATACTACGATACGAAATGCCGATACTACTATACGAAATGACGATACTACGATAAGAAATGACGATATTATGATACGAAATGACGATACTACGATAGAAAATGTCATTTAAACATCATATTCCATGGTAGATCCCATGGTACATGAAATTAATTATATAAAACCCATGGTGGCTTACTCGGAACATCGTAATATCGTTTCGTTAAATACAACGCGGTATTGCGATACAAAATGACGATATTTTGATTCTACGATACGAAATGACGATACTACGATACGAAATGACGATACTAAATGACGATATTAAGGAACGAAATGACGATACTACGATACCAAATGACGATACTACGATACGAAATGCCGATACTACAATACGAAATAACGATACGAAATGACGATATTACGATACAAAATGACGATATTATGGTACGAAATGACGATACGAAAGACGATATTACGATACGAAATGAAGATACTACGATACGAAATGACGACATAACGATATCATCACAACAATGTCATGTTATTAAAATATTTGTGTCTGCTAACAGATTTATTTGAATTAAATATTTACATAAATTATAGTCTTAGTTCATGACTTGAAATCTCCAACATACCGATAGCTAAAATAATAACATTTTTAAAAAATGTAATATTGTTTTTGAATTGATAAGTTCTGCACAAATATTCTAATAACATTCGATTTTTCTTTCTGAAATATCCGTTCTGTCCGGTATGTTTTCTTTTCTATTACATGTTATGCAAATCACCTACCCCAGGTTGTGTCTTCTAACCCTCACCTTACAAGTGGCGGATGAACCTCGGGGACGAATGATATCGTAATATCGTCATTTCGTATCGTAGTATCGTCATTTTGTATCGTAATATCGTTATTTTGTATCGTAGTATCGCGTTGTATTAAACAAAGCGATATTACGATGTCCCGAGCCACCATATATATTTGTATCCGGTGAATATACGAGAAATGAATTCATTGTTTTAAGAAGTAAACTTTTATTCATTTGCTTTACGCATATGTGAGCCGGCCTGGCTCAGTCGGTAGCGCGCTTGACTCTTGATCGTGAGGTTGTGAGTTCGAGTCCAGCAGGTTGGTTTCCTATGCTTCGAATGATACAGTAAAATCGAGGTCCCGTGTAACAGCACCTTAAAGAACCCTCACTGTAATTTATATATCGAACATGATCCAATACGCCAGAGCGTATTCAACAAATAAACATTTTATATACAAAGGCAAACAGCTTACTTTGAAATTGTTGTCAAACAATATCAGAAATCGTGTTCAATAACAACATTTCGAAAATTTTACGGTCTTTATTGTGATCTCTCTTATTTCTTTTCTTTACTTTATTTATTTATTTATAATTCTTTACGCAATTACAGTTATTCAATGATAAATTGTCTTTACGATATTAGTTATTGAATTGTCTTTAAATGTATTATAAACATATTACCAAAGTTATAATGCTCAAGATGTTTCTGTCAATTAGACTTCATCAGACTTAAGTAATTCTTAAGTTTTAAGTTCTGCTACCATGCTTTGAGAGTGAACATGGAATCATTATCTGTATGGTACATGTGTTTATGTCATATGATTTGTGGGTCATATATTACACAATTATGGACTTTTGAGTGGATGAATACGGTGTAATTTTGGCCTGAAAACCATTTGGTTTACCGGTCAATATTACACAATATTTATCCATTCAAAAATCCATAAATGTTTTACTATATATATATATATATATATATATATATATATATATATATATATATATATATATATATATATATATATATACAGTGAAACCTGTATATAGGGGTCACCCAAGGGACCAGAAAATATTGACCTTATGTGCAGGTGACCCTTATACACAGGTTCAATTTAGTTAAAGTATGCAGTCAGGGGACTTGAAAGAACTGGCCTTTATAAACAGGTAATCCTTATATAGAGGTGGCCGCTATAGCAGGTTTTACTGTATATATATATATATATATATATATATATATATATATATATATATATATATATATATATATATATACAAATCCTACGATGTGAGTAACAATCAGAGTAATTCCAATAGCGTAAAAGGGAATTTCCATATTCTATTTTTAGATATGATAGTCACTGGTTTTCCATAGAATATAAAACCAAAGTATAAATTTTTAGGATTTCCAGGACACAGAT
This sequence comes from Atrina japonica, assembly GCA_030159075.1. Classification (NCBI taxonomy): domain Eukaryota; kingdom Metazoa; phylum Mollusca; class Bivalvia; order Pterioida; family Pinnidae; genus Atrina; species Atrina japonica. Next base: position 161,572 of record BROG01000454.1, on the reverse strand, counting down.
ACAAATCCGGTGAAAATGGACAAACACGGACCTCTGGGTGGGATCAGGTGCCATGAAGGAGTAAACATCCCCTGTCGACTGGTCACACCCGCCGTGAGTCCACAGTCAAGTGCAAATGAAATACAAGAGGAACAAATCCTCGTCGCAATTGGTACAGACGTCTCAACAACCGCCAACGCAACTCAATATTTCATCCAATGAAGTAGATTTATCGCAAACAAGACTATTGTACCGACCGTAGAATTTGCGGAACGTTGACATCAAACGCGGTTTGCGATATCCCTGTGTCAATAATTTGTCAGTGAGTAGTTTACATCTGTATATGTAATGTTCATATGTTGTGCACGCCCTGGCATATCGGATCATTTTTTAAATATAAACTCCATATGCGGTTGACTGTGGGATATTATTACTTAAATGTGGAAAATTTACGGTTGTAAAGCTGAAATCATCGAGTTTGTCGTGTAGCTTAGTTGCCAATTCCCCGTCTGGTGTCTATAGTAAGTAAAATGTCTAAGTATGAAGCGTGTGTACATGATTCTGTTGTATCTTTATTTTCTAGTTCGCTGGGATATATCGCATTGACATATGTATGAAAGTTGTCACTATTAAGTTGTCGATATATCTAAATGTGAAATTAAAGGACACCGCTAGCTAATATGTGGATATATTTTGAAAGGTTAAATACCGGATTATCTAGTCAGAAACAATTTATTTTTAATTTATATAATAAATCATGTTATTAAACAATATACATGTGACATTCTACAATGACGTGTAAAAAGATATCTTTATATTTTGATGATGTTAAGAATATTAGCATCTATTATTGGCCATTGGTTAGAAATCCATTATTAATCCGTGTAAAAGACATTTGGCAAAAGCAAACCACCCTCATGATTTTGGTTATTTCATTAAATATGCTTATAACGGGTGATATATAGTGGACTAAGTCACATTAAAGATGTTTTCTCACTTAGACGTAGGTATTCTTAGTGAAATAAAATTTTTCTCTAGCTTCGGTTAATTCAAGAAAAAACTCATTTAAAACGGAGAAAAGCTTGAACTATCGAAGAAAAGCAAATTACTAAATCACTGCCATTTGAATGCAAATTTGTTAAATGAAAAGAGATAAATTCATCTGTATATCTATTCAATTTATCAGCATAATTTTTTTCTTTCAAATACGACTTTTCAACCTAATTCGAACTATTCCAAAATCTAAACAAACCCCAAAAACAAAATTAGATGATTGCTTTTGATATGAAATGTGATATACTGCTTGATAAGATAAGACAGTGTAGAAAATAGGGGAACATTTACCACATTAAAAATCCGCGAAAACATTAAGTCCGATATACTACAGGGTGAATACAAAGATAATGTTGACGGGGTCGTTAATAATATTTATCAGAGATCCTGAGAGCTATGTTGATCATTCGTTACAAGATGAACAGTTCTGATAGCGGAAGTCATTATTTTGGGGAATAACACCAAGGTTATCCGTTTTATGGTCCAAAAACACGACTAGGAACGAAAGGCAACTTGTATGATTTCGTGTATAAATGATTATTACTATTTGTTTTTTGTAAAGCTGCATCGTAATTTGTTATAATTTATTCTCTGTAATAGCTGCTGTTTTAAGACTGATTTTAAAAAAATCGAAGAAAAATATTCATAAACACTACTGCTGTTTGTTCATAATGTGTAATATTTTTGCAGTCATCATTCGGCAAATCTGCAATAATTGAAGCAAATATATCATTGCAATCCTAATGATTTTTAAGTTGTGGGATGGCATTGGATAGTTTTACAACTTTTATTTATTAGGGCACTAGGGATATTATATGGTACTCTGTGTTGACGTTAGGAGATTAAATGTGTATAATTGTATTCTTCAGTTATGCCATATCACTACCTCGTAATATGAATAGTGCAACACATGATAAATTGTTGAAATTTAATTGGATAACGTCACTGCTACTTTGAAGCACTAGCGGTCGATATAACTTTTTGATTGACGGAGTAATATTTCGTTAACACGATCACTTACTACACTGTAGAGGGCGGCATAGAACAATCATACAGAAATAGTACCTGGGATTAAGTCATGTAATGCTCTGAAGTTTAAAATAAAGAGCTAGAAAAAATGAAGAACAGCAGACATTAAAACCAAAATATTCAGGGACATGTTCATTAAAGATATTACCATTAATTACGGTCCGTAATGATAGTTAAAATAACTGATTAAAATCTAATTATATATGCTATCATAAATCAATCAAATTTTAACAACAGCCTCTTCTTGTTTTTTTAATTCATGATGGAGATTCCATAAAAAGCTATTATCTTGACAACATCTATAGTCATTTGAATTGTAAATTTAAGATTTTTAATAATGAAAACATGTGTTGTATTTTTCTTATTAACTTTTAAAGCCAATTTGAATTTTGTATAACAAAAAGGGAAGCCCAAGTTTTCTAATCATTGACTCGAAATTAGAAGTCGACATTCTATACCCACTCACATACATTATGGAAATGTATCACCCTATAATTTATGTGTTCAAAACTTGCCTTATTAACAGTTCCTCTAAGGAACTTTCTGGTAACAGGTAAATGTTGACTGTGGAGAAAGAACGTTTTTACATTTTCGTGTTAAATATATAAAGTTGGAAGACCGAAAAATAAGATTCTCATTAGTTTTAATATATACATATACGTTGAGCTAAACCTAAACTAATTTATTATTTACAGTTTTTTCCCATTTTTAAATTCTAAAAAGTAAAATGATGAAACCGAAATCCTGCAGCATGATGAATTAACTATTCAGTAGTATTTCTCGAATCGTTTATATATATATATATATATATTGTGATGAGGATTTATTCCTATTGTATTCGATATATGTGGACTCGTATATATATAATATATATATAATATATATATATATATTGTGATGAGGATTTATTCCTCACTTGTTTTCGAATTTGACTGTGGACTCGTGACGGGTATTACCGGTCGACAGGGAATGCTTTCAACTCTTTTCCATGACACCTGATCCCTTGGTCACGATGTTTCTTGAGGTCTGTGTTCCTCCAGAAAGAGACAGAGATTCATATACAGTCTTTTTGGATTTTCTGATGGTTAATACCTTGGTATCTGTGAAATTGAGCGAGAGAGAGTGAGAGAGAGAGAGAGAGACTTGAATATTTTTCATTTTAAACTTCAGCCACGTCAAGGTTCAAGAAGCAATTAAAGACTTGTCAAAATTTTCATTTTGTGTTTTCCGTTAATCTCTCACATTTTGGAAACATATTTTCATCTTGCAATCACACCATAATGATGAGAGATAATGAAAATGTGGAATTAACGTTACAATTAACTAAAAGGTTCCTCCACGTTTCAAAATAACGGCATATATTACATTTTAAAAGAATATATACCTTTATTGTGAAAGTTTCATTGTTTGCGAATCCATGTTGCTCCAATTTTAATACGAGTAGTCTCCCTTTCACCGTTCCAAAGTTTGCTGAGTGGTTCATTCAAATGCCTAAACGATCGTGCTTTAATTTTGTGGTCTTGTCACCTCGATCTGCGTGTCGCTCTAGTTTAACTATGTCATTTGCATGCTACGGGCTATGGTTCTTTTGACCTTGTACTATCACGCTAGCATTTCCCCATATATCTGGAATACTTGCATGAAGAAACCTAGCCATAGATCTAAGATAAAATTATTTGAGTTGAAATACAATGATGAAAAAATATTTAACTTCATAGGGATGCCAAGATTTTATTTCGTCACACGCAACTTATGAAGAGATCATCAGGAGTGACAAAATCCCTAACAGGGTACACTTATACTAACGTTACAAATAACACTGTCGCTCCTGGCAAATGCTATAACTTTAATCACAAAGGAGCATGCTTCAGACAGACATCTCTTTATTCCCACTCATAGATAAGATGTCATAATAACCATCTCATAATGGACTGTCACCTTAAAACTGGGTTTCGTGCCGCAATGCGATTGCCTTATTTTCGTCGCCCAAATGTATCATGTTATTTTTACGAGTATGTATGCTGATCTTTTAAGTCAGTGATGAAATTCTATGGTTTCACTAAATGCTGTCGATTGTTTTTTTTTCTGTTTCTCCTGATTTGTCTTTTCATAAGTTTCAAATTTTTTAATCACAAGGGAGTCATATGGTTCATATTTTATAAGAATTTTTTTTTTCAGAAATTATTTTGCTTAGATTATGATAAGATTATGGTAGTAATGACGATATTTACCTTTCAGTTTCATATTCTATTCTAGTGACGAAATATATTTGGTTCGCCATATTTGTATGCTATTTCCTGAGCCTCCTGGCGGTTAATACTTTGTATTGGATTGTTATATATATATATATATATATATATATTGTGTATTGTTTCCTGAACCTCCTGATGGTTAAGACATTGCATCTGTGACTTTTGTATTTCTTATATTATAAACAGTTTCGTCATAGAAAGGTGTTTTTTCACAATATGTTGGCAGCAAGTAGCACAAACTAGGGTCTTTTTCACAAAAAGATCAAATTTGTCACGTTTTACACGAATTCGAATTTACATAACTTAAGCGAATCCCTTAAAATGCATCTCCACTATATTTCTAATTCCACCCCGTGCGACATATTTTGGAATGCAATCTTTAAGATAATGCAACGATCGTTTTCAGCAAAGAGAAATATTTTATGGTGAATCAATATAAAATTTTATAAAAGCTCACCCCTACGACATTGACTTTCTTGAAGAAATTGCCCAATTTCTTTCGCTAATTTATCACTAGTAAAATCAATGTTTTGTGTTGCCTGGGGATGTAGAGAAAAATATAAGTTAAGAGTGTTTTGGTTTTATAGAAGTAACATTAAAGCCCCTGTTATATAATAAGGTATTTGTGATTGCTTTACGATGGACGATTCTTGTACAAAAGTAAATATGTTTCGTTTCTGTACTTCATTCCGTTCAAAGTAAAAAGTGATATTTCATTCCTGAATCTCAATTCGTCGATAGATTCTGTATAAATAAATTGTCCCTGAATAATATATATTGAATATCTCTTTTGTCAATTAAATTTCTTTATAAATGATGTTATTGAGTTAAGGTTCTTGTATACACGCTTCCCCTCATTGGTATAATACGTAGTGGTACTTCTTGCCAAGGTGACAATTTGGCGACAAATAACTGTTTCAGGCGTACTGCATCCACTGTCATTTTTAAAATTACGTTTTCCGGCGTGCTACTGTGCAAAATATTCGTAAGAAGCCGTAATTTACGAAATTCTTTGCCAGAATAAAGAATATCGGTACAAAGCAACATTTGGTCTCCGGAAAGTACGATTTTTAAAAAAAAGTTTATAAAGTTTTTTACAATTGAGTCGGTATTATGATCTTCGACCTTTTTTTGTGTTGCCCGTATCCCTAGATGGACCCTTATTATATCTTACTGTTTTCTGTCTCACATAATATCGACAGAAATCTGTGTAATACTTTGTATTCCAAACTTTTTTTATATATGTGGTTTCAATTAATATTTTACAATTACGAAATGATATCCCGATTTTAGTTCAGTGAATTTATTATAATCTTAAAACTCCGTTTAAAGTCTATTTAATTGTTCGCTTTCAGTTTGTATATAGTAAGGTCAAAATTATATTTCCAATTGCATTTGTGTTTGTTTTTTTATAGCAGTTTTACGCAACACTAAAATTGTTCAGTCATGTCCTGATGGCCAGTTTTTAAAGTTGGATGAGAAAATTTTACATTGTTACATTGTACCCGCGAAAAGACCATTCGCCTTCCACAAGTTAACTGGCAAAGTTTTTTCGTAAATTAAGTTTAGGTTCCAGCGGAGGTCGATTCTGTGAAATACTTCTGGGTTTAAAGCGCAATGTTCCAACCACTGGGCCACTTGATGAGTTAAAGAAAATTACGTCGACTAAAACACTATGAATAGCTACAAAATCCTACAATTCGTCGTTTTGGGGTGTCTTTATATAGTTTACATAAATACAGTAAAAATGTAAAATAAAACTTACCAAAGTCAGGGATGACACCATAAAACTTGATAATTACTTAATTCTAAAAAAGATTACTCAACTTTGGCTAATTCTGAAATCTGATTGACTGGAGTTTAGCAGGCATTATACAAATTTTATGAACATTGGAGAGACACAGTACTCCTGGAAACCAAGAGATGGGTTCAGGTGCCATGGAAGAATTCACATAGTGACTGAAACTTTAGCCCTTTTTGTTCCATTACATTATCATTATGCGATGCAATGAATGGTATTTTGCAGTACACAAATATTTTACGATTATAAAAATAATAAATATAACTGTATGGTATGCTATCAAAAAACTTTGTTGAAGTTATAAGTATGAACTTTTGCCACTGTAATTGTCAAAAAAATATTTGTTCATTTTAATTTCCTTTCATTAACCATTCATTAAAATGCATACAATTCTTATTGAAGGTCCTTTGCACTTTTAAATTTTTATTTGCCATCTATGTAAAATTAAATTTGAATTTGTATGCTTCAAGTAAGACAACGAAAATACTCAGTGTGTCGGAATGTTTGTAATTAAAAAAAAATCAACTGTTAATACATATATCAAGGTCTTTCAATATGAATTACTTTCCTTAGATTCTGAACAGATAAAAATGTGAAATGAACACAATCGTCTTCAAGTGTGTGTAAGTTAGGAAGAATGCCAGAAATACGGTAAAGATCATTATGTATCTATATTAAACATGGAGTGCTCCTTCTCAAGTGTAATGCATTACAGTAATTAGCATAATTAATCAGTCATTTAACAAGACAATTAAAACCATATTGCAAATTACCTTTAGAAGACGACATACATTTTTATCATGTGTACGTCTGGAATGTTCAGTCGTAAAATGCTTGTACATATATATATAAATATATAAATATATATATATATATATATATATATATATATATATATATATTATACATACATATATATATATATTTATATATATATATATATATATATATATATATATATTATATATATATATATATATATATATATATATATATCCATAATAACACACAATAATCATATACATAATGATTTTGTGCGATTTAGATCAAGAGAAAAAAACTAAGAATAATAAATAATCACAAAATGTATTTTCAAACGCCATGTTTAACATTTTTTTCATTTTATTGATTTTGCTTTGGATCCATTTGTCGGATCATCGGGCTTTAAAGCGTCGCACTTCTTGTTATCAAGACTACGAGTCCCGCTGGTTTTATTGCTGAGAGACATGCAAGGGACCGCTAATCTTGTAACGGGTACTTTGAAAACAGTGTTTTTCCTCCACTATCAAATGCTTTTGACCATAGAACTGAAAACTTATGGCGTAAAGCATCATTAAACTAAACATAGTAAAAAAAATTTCCGCTTTTTAAAAATGTTTATTCCAGTCTGAATATCTCGACTCATTCGTGATATTGCAGTCGAAGCAAAGACAGCAAATTTATAAAGTTCCACACGCTGTTTCTCCTCTTTAAATTACCAAAATGACAACCAATATAAATTCTGTCGGAAACATTTATCAAACACAATAAGATTAATGGTAATTACACTACCACGAAGTAATAAATTGATGGTAGAATCGGTATACTTAAGTTCAGATAATAAGAGATAGAGCGGTGTTCTTATCCATATCAAAGGGATTCGAAATAGTAAACATCAAGGGAAATAGTTAAGTATGTAATATAATTCCTACCATGGTGTGTGTGTGTGTGTGTGTGTGTGTGTGTGTGTGTGTGTGTGTGTGTGTGTGTGTGTGTGTGTGTGTGTGTGTGTGTGTGTGTGTGTGTGTGTGTGTGTGTGATCATCAATCAACGAAATAATACCAGATGTGTAGGGATATTTGAAAGAATATGAAACATATCTGATACCAAAGAATAAATCTTTAGGATGTCCAGGACACAGATACAAATCCAGCAAAAATGGACAAACATGGACATCTGGAAACCAAGAGGTGGGATCAGGTGCCATGGAGGAGTAAGCATATTAGACAAATTAAGGCATACATTAAGTTTATAATACCATTTTTTGTTTCGGATCTCTACATCTATGTTTAGTTCAAGTTAAACTGACGAAGTCTTATTGTCAAGCACGATTTTCTTAAGCATTTGTTTTGGCCATTTTATTTTTGCAAAACTATAACTGGTATTAAATTAATAATATAATAGATCATCGATTTCTCACAATAATTCATACTGTTAACACTTTTGCTATACAAATTGCTTTACAAAATTTATTTGAATACACAATCCACTATTATGGATTGTACAAGTATTTAAACATGGAAAACGAAACTTTCATATGAGAACATATACACACTATACACACGTGAACAGATATTTATATATATATATATATATATATATATATATATATATATATATATATATATATATATATTATAACATAAGCTAGGTCACGACGCCTCCTCAGATGAAGAAGGAACACAACGTCTATTTAAAAACCGACAAACAAATTGATAAAAATATGATCGATTGCAGGAAATTGTCTGATAAGATATAACAACACCCGTTGTGTTATTGCTGTATTTAACTTTTGATAAAATTTGTAAATGAAATTGTCTGAGCGTTAAGGACGTGGCATTGATTGCCTTTATAAAGTGTTATTTTATTGCTCTTTGTACACACTTGCATATCACGGCAAAAGCATCGTGACACTATCGCGTTGTGCAATCGAACAAACCCCAAATTTTATCTACTTTTATTAGGGTTATGAAATTTTCGGAAGATATGTTTCGCGATATGAACCGCAAACGCTCCAACTTTGATGTGCTCAGAGGCTTTAAAACGTTAATTTCAATTTGAAGGAAGAGACATAAAGATTGTTTGTACAGTAAATCTGTTGTAAGTATCCTGTTAAGCCTTACTAACACAGTCACAAACATTAATTTATAGGACTTTTTTCGAAAATTGAAACAGTCGTTTTAATACCATAGCTACTTTATATATTTTTTACTGTCTAACATAGATAAGGCTGCCTCTATCAAAGCAATGTGTTAAATCTATCGCGAAATAGATTATATATATATATATATATACCAAAATCTAAATCTAAAATCACAATCCGTCACGTGAAAAAGTGTACAAATAGGTACATAAAATGAAGTGATTACCTTAACATAGTAAAGTCATGGAACCGATGTCAAGGAGAAGTGACCTTAAGATAAAAGAGTAATGGGACCAAGTACCACGGAGAAGTGACCTTAAGATAGTAAACTAATGGAACAAATATCAAAGAGAAGTGACCTTAAGATAGTGAAGTAATATTGAAGAAGTACCCTTCAATAATCAAAACTCAAGTCCATTATAACACAACGAATTGGTGTGCAAATGGTCTCAACATGAAGAACAATTACGAATCCCAAACGGGATAAGACAACGTGTCCGGAAGGAGTCAGCGTCTTCTGCTGGCATGTCACACCCGTCGCAAATGTTCCGTGGAAACCTTTCTAGTTCGATGAACGGGTCAAATTCGGTAAAAAGGTCAAGTTTAGTAATGAGGTCAAGTTTGGTGAAAAGCATGATTGGTGAAAGGGAGTCACTGTCTGTGGCCATGATTCAGAATACTATCTAATATTTCTGAGAGGGAGACTTCATAAAGTTAACAAGGTCCCCGTATCGACCATAAAACTTCTTATGCCCTGGCATAACGTATAAGTTGTGAAATGACAACGCCATTGACAGCAAAAGATGGAATATTACTACTTAGAAACGGGAAGTTTGTGATATGGAAATTGAAGTCGTCTCGTTTGTCATAGAGAGAGGTGTGAAGTTGACCGTCTTTTCCAATCGACAGGAGTAAATCTAGGAAAGAAGCAGAGATGTGATGTGTTGCTCTCTGTCGTCTCATTGATATCTAGCTCAACAGGATACATCTGGCCGAGGTAATACCTTAAGATAGTAAAGTAATGCATCTAATACCAAGGAGAAGTGACCTTAAGACAGTAAAGTAATGGAACCGATACTACGGAGAAGTGACCTTAAAACAGTAAAGTAATGGAACCGATAACACGGAAAAGTGACGTTAAAACAGTAAAGTAATGGAACCGATAACACGGAAAAGTGACGTTAAAACAGTAAAGTAATGGAACCGATAACACGTAAAAGTGACGTTAAAACAGTTAAGTAATGGAACCGATTACACGGGAAAGTGACGTTAAGATAGTAACATAAGAGAACCAAGTACCACGGATAAGATACTCCAAGATATTGAATCAGGTACCATGGAGAAATGAGCGACACCTATATGATAAAATTCATTGCCAAAAACCTTGAAAGCAATTAGTATATATAGTTTATTGGTCATTATGGAATAATATTATATGGAATCTTAAATGTTGTAAACAATGCATTCGATAGGTTTTATAAAGATAGAACATCGGACACACTTTCTATAAAAGCACAACAACGACCTTACACTTTTTTTTACATAAATCTAACATACTTTGTTGCTTTTGTTGTATTGTCACAATCTATAATTTCCCATCTATTTTCCCACCACTCTACGTGGCCAAGGATACACACGTATTAATATATAAAATACCATCATGATGCATCACAAAAAACAAAATGCCTATACATAACAAATACAGCTTTATATGTTAGTCTACATCATTTTTAAAATGTCAATCACAACTTTATCGTCCTGTAACCGAATGTGTTTGTAATTTCCTGGAGTTTTCACAACATCTTATCATTAATTACCTGATACGATATTTAAATATTTTGTCAAATCAATTTAGCACGTGATTTGAAATGAAAACTAATGACAACATCAATCACGTGAATAGTCCAGTTTTTGACGAGGGAGCGGTATTTCAAAAGACTCTTTAGTATTATGTATAAGAGTGTATGTTAATAGATTACCCTCATAAATGATCTCCAATTACACCCGTATAAATATCAAAGGGGAATTAACGACCCGATGAAATACATATCTTATTAAAATGACTGACCCCTGGATGTTGTTATAATACAGAGTATTTATTTGAGGGACCGATATGATCTTTTTCAGGGAGTTTTATCTGTTTTTATGAGCCTCTCATCATGCTGGCGCCTTCCAAATTATTTGATAAAATCTTTAAAACGCAGATTCATTTAACCCTCAGTGACTCCCACAATTTGTAACTTACGATATGAAATAAAAATCTTATATTCAAACTTTTATGCTGATATCAAGCATTAAATATACAATTTGCTGTAATAATCAGGGCTAAATTTATGAGGAAACACAAGTCATCAAAAAGCTTTTTACCTCCATCTTATGAATCATAAAAAACATTTGATAGACTATAAAATAGGTTTTATTATTTTGAGCTTCTGTAAGCAATATGCATATCTTTTATGATAATATTACTGTACAAACGTCGAGATTTGGCTGCAGATTGCTGTGCAACCCTTCAGCATTTGATATTCCAGTAGTGAAGAAGATCATAGTTTGGAAAAGATATTATTTACGTGATTCCTCTATGTAATGTACGTTGTCTTAAGGACGGTATCAGTTTACTTTCATATCTGAGTTCTCATCTAGATCGATTTACTGGCATTTCATGAGAAGCACTAACTTTAAAATGTGTGGTCGCTGTTATGACCCCACCTATTTACATAAAATCTGAATAAATGAATATATAATTCCCCATAAATAATTTGATGTGATGAAAATGAGTAGATAAATTCTATCCTAAATTATCTTATTTGAAAATAACAATTCTGTGTGATTTTTTTAAAATATAGAACTAAATCTTTGGAGTAGAAATATCTGGGTATTATTATAGTTTTGTTATTTGATATAAATCATTATAATCTGCCATATTTCTTATCTCGTAAAACTTCAGGATTGCCTTTACGTCTCATTTTTATTCTAAATATTCTAAATAGCAAAAAAATCTTATATCACGATAAACATTCCACTAATTATTATTATTTGACCACAAATCGAAGGGTCTTTAAAGGAACTGGATCCTGCAAGGGCAACAAAGACAAGAACCATATATGCGACATTCAATTTTGTTCTCACATTCACTGCATTCCGATATGATAGAACGGATGTTTTAATGCAGTCGATACTATAAGATACAAAAAAGTTGTTCAAAGGTTCCGAAATACTTCATATAATTTGTTTTGTTTGTGTCCTTTTCTTGACCTTGACATCTGAATGGTATTTTAAATCACTCAATCCTGTCTGCAACTTATTTTCTTCCGCACAGTGTAGATTCCATATAGACGAAGAGGAAAGACGAGATTTTGCAGATTACAAAAGTCTGCGTTTTCTATTTTATCGAAGTTTGTTTTATCTTCGCTGTTTTAAAAATTGTATTTGGTTAAAGAGCAAAAAGTCTAAAGACACGAGCTTCATAAGCGGTATGAAATCGCCAACTGTAGCTAACCTTTCGTTCACTAGATAGTAGAGACGAGGATGAAGTCAAACTTGCCCCCAATTATTTTTGGAAAAAAAGAACAAAAACAAAATTCCGATTTAATATTCCTGGGAATTGTGCGACAAACCTTTTTAAAATCACAAACAAAATTGTTGTTTTGTAGATTATGGATAAGATAGAACCAGATAATACTACTAAATTGATTTTAGATACTAGCATTCCAGTATGTAAATTTGTGCCAGGACAAATTTCCAAGTTCTCTGAAAATGTTATGAAATTTCAAATTACCTCGTCGTGTGTTTTCTTCCTCAGAGAATGAAAAAACGTCCTGTTCAAATATGTGACATGTTTTATTACTCGTATCACCATCTGAAATGATACTTTCATTTCAATGTATAATTAAATAAGACCATTTCATTAGTCTTGGAACAAATTTCAGCAGAATTTTACGGGCTGCTGCAGCTTTCATTTGCCTTAAGAAATCTGATTTGGAATTACGTGTCCAAGTAAGTCCCATTATCTCATTAAAGATGCTCTTTCACAGAATTTCATAAACTAAAATGATTTCTTTTTATTTATAAACTGGAAAATATGTAATTTTCTTCATTTTTTTAAAATTCCCTTATTGTTTCTAATGGAAGTAATTAGGAACTATATCTAAAAAAAATTTACATAATACATATATGACCCAGGCAAATTATAGGTTTTTCGGCTGTTTATAATGTTTCAAGATCCAAGTTGTTCTGAATACGTCAATGAACCTTCATTACATTGTTTTGAATTCATACTAAGAGTCTAAATTTGTCTACAGTCTACGGTTTGATGTCTTCAGTCGTATTTAAATTAAATTAACTATACAACAAACAAAAGAAACTATCTAAATGTTTTTTTAAAAAAAAAATAAAGTGACTATGAAAATAAAGTTGTTAAGAGTTATGGTTAAGTATTGTTTATTTCATTATATAGACTCCTCCGTGGCACATGATCTCATCTCTGAATTGACGGAGGTCCGTATTTATCCAATATTCACCAGATTTGTATATTGTTGCTTATATCGCCTGATGGTTAATACTTTGGCACCAGTGACGCTTACCTAGACCAGAAAGTAATATTTTTTGTAACTCTCAAATAATATCATATTGTCCCGTAATTCTTTTTTCGAAATGCAACCTCACAACTATATGAACTTGACCATAGTATAGTTGACAATAACATAAATCATTTCAAGCACATTGATGTACTATGAACACCTGACTCCTGTGTCCATACATCATTTTAATGAAATAAGAAGATCTAATTTTGATAAAATATGAATCATAAATGTACTGGTAGAATACATTTATCGACACTGTTCTTTTAGAGTAAGGTTGTAAGGTTTTCATCTTCTTATCGGTCATGCTCATCAGAATTTGCCATTAACATTCTCACCCCTAAGTCTCAAAATGGCATGTTCTTTTCTATCGTTCAGGATCAGGCTATTATCATATATAGGATTTTGAATTCTTTGATAACGAAGCCTCATTTTCATTGTGAAGTCGTTGTCTCTGGTCTGGTTATTCATTGTTTGATTTGTGACAGTTCATTCATTCTAAGGTTATTAGATTTACTTCTGAAGTGTATCATTTTCAGAATATATCTAAATATTACTAAACAATTAGATTTCAATGTTTGTAGCAATATATAAAATCCCAGATACCAAAGTATCAATTATCAGGATGTCCTGGAGAATGATATACAGATCTGCAGAACATTTGACTTATTCAGCGTATCTCTGGCAAGACAGAAGGGGACCGTACATTGTTTCCAGGAATACTGTAATAAAATGATATCAATGAATGTGGTGCCTTCAATTTGTCTGTTGAACGATATCAACACCCAGACTGATGAACATTACATTCTATTTAGCCCGTAATTGAATTACTTTCGTACAATGAATTTCATGTGAACATCACATCTAGATCTAGTCCAATGTTTTCGTATTGTAACCAAAATGTCGGACAGGGAGACATATAAGGTCTATTAAGAGTTGAAACCGTTGACTTCCCCGCAACATTTTAAATACCCATCAAGGAAAATGTAAAATATTTCTCTGGAACACGCTAATTCCAGCATATGATACACATAAAGTTGCTTTCTTAACCATGTACTTTTAAAACTCAAGCTGGTTTTCCTTGTGTTTGAAATTGGGTCGTTGTGAAGAATTAAGAATTCCATCAGTTCACACTAAACGGTTGTAGATATTTTTCAGTTAAATTCTAAAGTTATTATGTCACATGACCTACATCTTGCCTTATGGAATTATAATAATCAATTGTATCATGAACCATTATATCTTGACCGTGATCTGTACTTTAAATCATAGGGCGAATTTGATCTACAGAAACCGATTTTAGTTTTGAAATAGTTTTATCAACTTTCAATTTGTTACAGAGACAATTTTTTAACTAGATCTGAACCCAAAGTGATTTATCATTTGTTTTATTCTAAATCCAAACTAGTTTATCAAACCATTCAAACTGCCTCCTGGAGTAGTTTTGTAGGTTTATGAAATATTTTGTTGCTAAACAATATGGCGGTGACAATTCTGTATTGCTAATTTTCTAGTGTACACAAATTGTTAAATTTTATTTAAGTAAAAAGAATCCAAAGGTGTTCTTGTAGAAAGCTCTATTTTTTCATTACATTTAAGCCCTATGGCATAGTTTTATATATGAACATAAATAATGCAATGAAATCGTTGGAAGAAAAATAATCAAACACGGATTTGTTGAGTGGAATGGGAAATTTCAATCCTCGTGGTAAGAATATCAACGTTCACAAAATCGTCGGGTAGATAGAAATTAAAGAATTTTGTCTCTTGAGGATATTTTTTGTATTATCCCCATTGGATGAATCGTCGGTCTTAATTACTTACTTTATTTTTTATTGACATGATGTAATAATGTTTCATTACATTCCACGTTTAGAGAATAAAGAAATAACTTATCAGTTCTCCTTTAAAATTGAATTTTTCCCCAAATTTCTACATTGACAATGATGCTTTTAGAAACGAAACTAAAGGGATTCCTCAACATATTTTCATTTGCAAATGTGCAAATTATAGTTGAGACAGGAATACTTTGATGTGATACTATGCATTAACCAATAAATAGTAACTTCAAACAGCGACACAGAACATAATTTAGCCAATGCATTAGTGTACATAATATCATGTCTCCGATTTACAATATTGAGAAAATATGTCATAATTATGCATGAGATCATTAGCAGACATTTATCCCATATGAAAGAAATTGTTGTAATGTAACACAGGTAATGTTTGTAATAGCTCTACTTACATCTTGTTTTGTGCACATAGATTGTTTCCACTTGAAGAAAAAAAATATCCATGGCTGTAATTGACAAGATATTACTTGGGTAACACTATGACTTCTTAACGATTTTTTTTTTCGACTGATTTGTCTTTATTCTACCGTTGCAATAAGATATTTCGGTCGTATTTATAATTAAGCGATCTCTTGGTATGGAAGTCAATGTTTTATTTTGGGGGTAATTAGTATTGCTACAAAACACATTAGACTTAGATAACAAAAACGATGTTTACATGACAATGTTATTGGTAATTATGTAAGCAATGATCATGAAAAAGCACTTATAAACATAATGGTTTAATATTGTTACCATATGATAAACCTATATATCTGTGATTGACTCAAGGGATCTATATGCTTTGTTTGTATCCATCCGATTAAGGGTTTGGTTAAATTGTTTTGTTTGTTCAATATTCACTTGATAATAATTTCATAGGCAGGTGAAATGTTTCGATTCATCAATTCTCTCAGATTTCTTGTCATATATGACAAGGTAATATATAAGGTCATATGTTATTATACATGTCTGCAATTCTGGTATTTATTGACAAATAATGAAGAGGAATCAACAATAATCCGCGTTTTTTTAAAGATCTTTAATCAAAACTGATTGCCGTCGAATGATAGCAGTAACGTAACTCATTTTGTACGCAATATGTTTCAGCTTCAAATTTTGGTCAAACAAACGCAAAGTAAAACTTGTAAACATGGGTCGTGTGTGCTCGATACTCGGTACTTTAAGTGTTCGTATATGAATATTCCATTCCAAAGAGGATGATAGTGGAAATTGTCACCCGGAGAGTATATATATATATATATATATATATATATATATATATATATATATATATATATATATATATATATATATATATATATATATATATATATATATATATATATATATATATATATATATATATATGTGACTATATATATATTTATATATATATATATTTATAATATATATAGTATATATATTAGTTATAATATATATTGTATATATATATATATATATATAATATATATTTATTATATATAATTAATATATATATTTATATATATATATATATATATATATTATATATAGATAATATATATATATTATATATTATATATATATATGATATTATATTAATATATATATGACTGCTTCTATTCGCAGCTGATAACTCTAAATATCATATGTACCCTAAAATAAATGTGATGATTGGAAGTTTACATACATATAAATCAAACTTAATGCGCCATAATGGACCGTAATGCTGTGCAGCTCAGTTTGTACTTTGCACGATATAAAAATAGAAATTCCTAAAGAACTATAAACGATCTCAAAACAATTTTAAAGTCATCAAAATCATTAAACTGATACAAATTTGTCAGACAACGATATGTTTCAGATTTGTGATTAATTTTTATGCGCCTGTTGCAGGTGTTGGTTTATTACTTTGCTAGTTCGTGGGCAGCCTGTTCTTATTCGGCATTTGAGATGATATGTACTCGTAGATTTAGCTTTATCTTCAAAATGTCATAGTTCTGTCGATGCTCTACGCCCATTCAAGCACACGACGTGTCGCCCATCACGATAATGATTAATGTGAATGGTCGTAATATTGAAAAAAAAACCTGGCCAAAGGTGGTGTTTACTACTTAATTTCAAAGCAGTACAGCATTACAGGTTTCGGATAAACTAGGTAAATCATTGTCATTTCATTTTTAAAAGGTTAGATTTTTTTGTATTCATTGATGGAAGTTGCAGTCTTCTTTTTTCAATCCTTGTTTTCACCAAGTAATGTGAATTTCAGAAGAAGTAAGTTTAACTAAGGAAAATATCAGAAACAACGTAAGAAGCACGGTCTACAATGTTAGTTCGATATGGCGTAATCCTTTTTACAGCGAATGTTTTCAAATGTTTTCACGTTTCAAATTCATAATGATGATTGCTTGCGCAGGAATGCGACATTTAAACTCAAGAAAATTAATTTTTACGATGCCTATTACACATGACGTTCTGTGTGATAAAATGATGCCAGTTACTCAAATAGAAACATTTATAATTTAAAATAACACAGAGGCACAAATATACTATATCACAATGAAATAAAGAATTCAAACGTGTTCGCGAGGTTTTCTGGAAACTATAGGTAAATATTGTTCATTTAAGAAGTTACAGAAAATGATGGAATAGGAAATATCACACACACACACACACACACACACACACACTATTACTAATGTTGGGTGAAAGGTCAAATATTTGCATACGGAATCATTTTAGGAAAGTGAAAAACAGAACCATAGAGTATTTTTCAGTACAACTGTGGTCTAAGTCTCAGCAGACTTTAGCTTATCCGGTAAGCCGAAATAGGTTTTGAACCAGGAATCAATTTGCAAAAGAATACTGATAATACTGATACTACAATAATGATTGTAGTAGAGATATCGATATGATATACTGTCACTTCTATACATGATATCTAATGTACTCTCAGTTGTTACTCTCTAGACGGATTTGGCAATATGTTATTGTTTGGCTTTTTATGACACCATTTTTTTTGCTTCGGAAGTCCAAATCCATTTTAAATTCGAGCTCAACTGATGAAGTCTTAATGGCAAAACCGATTATTCTGAATATTCGTTTTGTCCTTTTCTTTGCAAACTAAAACTTTGATATTATGACAAATTATTGACACAGGGATATCGAAAACCGCGTTTGATGTCAACGTTCCGCAAATTTTACGGTCGGTAAAATAGTCTTGTTTGCTATTACTCTGTTTCACTAGCTGAAATTCTGAGTTGCCTTTTCGATGGCGGTTGTTGAGACGTCTGTACCAATTGTGACGAGGATTCGTTCCTCACGTATTTCATTTGGACTTGACTGTGGACTCACGGTGGGTGTGATCGGTCGACAAGAGATGCTTACTTCTCCATGGCACTTAATCCCTTCTTTTGGTTTCCAGAAGTCCGTGTTTGTCCATTTTTACCAGATTTGTATCTATATCCTGGACTTCCTAAGGATTCATACTTTGGTATCTGAGATGTTTTATATGTTTATAATATTGTAGTTGTCCCATGTTGTGCTCCAGACATTATACACGGGAAAATTTGAAAGTGTGACATGTATTATGGTACACCCTGTACAATTATTGACTTTGATTGAGGGTGACATAAGGATTTATCAGTCCGGAGAAGCATTATATTGACCAAGGCGAAGCCGAGGTTAATATCATGTTTTTTGGACTGATAAATCCTTTTGTCACCCGAAACTTAAGTCGGTAATTGTTTTATTATATGACTATTTCAAAATTCGAAACAAAAAATAATCTCGATTCACATTTAATATTTAACTCCTGCACAGACCGATTTTCAAAATATTTAAGCGATTCTTTTTCACGAATGATTAAGAATGATGGTTAAATGAAAGCCGCTTTTTCATTGGTTAATGCATTTGTTTCATCATGTCATATACGCTTACACAAACAAGAAAAGAACGGAACCACGAGAGGGCGACATAACAATCCATCATGGCCCTCTGGACTTTCGAATGAATAAAAGTAGCGCTTCTTCGATTGATACTTGGATTTATCAATACAAATTGCCATAGTTACAACCAATCAGCGGACAAAAAATCCACGAGTCATATAATAATTACCTTGATGTCATTTTGAAAGTTCTAAGAAACATCATTTCAATTTGTTTTATTGTTACTGATTAACTGTCTTGTGCATTTGCAATCTGTTAAGAGGTTTATATATATATATATATATATATATATATATATATATATATATATATATATATATATATATATATATATATATATATATAATAAATATATATATATGATATCGTCACTACGAGAGTTTTATGGTCGATACAAGGATATTGTTAAACAATATCAAATACCCCTCTCAGGAATGTTTAAGTTAAGAGAGTACTCTGGATCACGACCACATACAGCGGCTCCCTTTAGCCAATTAGATCTAAAACAATGATGACACATCAGCGAGCATGATCTTTTCACCGAACTCGAGAAATTTCAATGTAATATTGTCTGATTCACATAAGATGGCGAGGCGGAGTAACCTTTTGATTATCATACGAATGATTCTATCCACTTTTCGGTAATGACAAGCTGCACGGGAAAAACGATTTATTTCTCACTGGATAGTCTTGTATGTACGGTGACAAGTAGGAACGATCACTCTGGTCTGTGTAATTTTAATATTATGCTTTATTACCTAAAATTTAAACTCATCCAAGTCAAGAAAGGGTTCACAAGACTCCACCCCACCAGGTTATTGGGATTTTACTATATGATCGACAGGTGTGGCATGCTAACTCCTTCCGAACATCTGATCCCATCCCGTGTATGATTCGTAATATTCCTTCATATTGAGACCATTTGTATATCCAAATTGTCGGTTAGAATGGACTTGGGGTTTCGGTTATCTCAGTTTTTATTTACATACTATTTGGATTTACATTTCCATTCAGCTAGTCTTTCTTGTTGTTTATTCGGTCGGCATGGGATGTTCACTCCTCCATGGCACCTGATCTAACGGTTCTCTTTTTCTTCTTCTTTATTCAGATCCTTATCGTCTCTACCGATTATGTGTAGTCATTCCTCTTACTCACTTATTTCCATTTGAATTGGACTCACGGTGAGTGGGGCCGGTCAATTGGGTAGCCTTACTCATCCATGACACCCAACCGTATATCTGCCTTTTAGAGATCCGTGTCTGACCAATGTTCAACCGACTGGTGTATTGTCTCCTAGCGAAAATACTTTGATATCTGCGATTATTATAATCTGCACAATTCATATTTGTAAAATGTCTTCTGGATTTTCATATTGTTAATGCAAGTGTGTTGCCTAATATTGATACCATTATGACAGAGTTCATAATGATAGAATAAATAATTAGTAATATTATAGCACATGCATCTGTAGAATTAAATTACTGAATTTATACTGAAATGTATATGTCTGGAACACATTACATGTAAATCTTTTCTTTACAATTTTACACTATCAAATGGTGTATATGAACAGTTAATCTGACGGATGTTATTGGTTGTGCGAGATATTGTTGCCAAGTGCATTTGTACAAGCTTTCAGATAGTGGCCAAAGGGGGATAACTCAAACAGTTATCAAACCACATGCTATCAAATGATTTTCGTCCAGGATCTTCTATGTAGGCCAATTTAGTCCGATTAAAGGGAAAGATACAACTAAATATATATTACACAATATGTGATAATCTAGCAGTCCTAATAAAACAATACTTTGCGGTTATATGAAAATTGGAATACATGTACTTCATTTATGTTATAAAGTACAAGTCCAATATTTGAGAGAACCTCAATTATTTTAAACAAATATGGAAATTTCATGTTCAATGCATAAACTAGTGCCCCATAGTACTTCGAGTAAATTGCTGTGATGTCAATTTTCACCGAAATTATTCAAGTACATGTAAGAAAATGAAGAGAAAAGAAACTATTCTTTAGCTTTTGAATCATAAGAAGAACTAGTGGTTCGTTTATAGACAGATTTTGTTTTCATTCATTTTATTTCACTGTGTAGATATTTACTGTACAATCATGCATACAAAATTTTAAATTCATCTGATCATTTGTTCAAGAGAAGATTTTTCAGGATGTAGGCTACCAAGTTTTGGTTCATGTGATCCCTTTTGGAGCCTCTATGGGTCATGGCTCCCTTCTCTTTGCAAATTTTATGAGGCTTCACATGGCGATGTTATATTTGCTTAAAATTAGTCCACTTGTTTCTGAGAAGAGGATGAAAATGCCTAAATATTAACGACGAACGACGACAGACAAAAGACGATCGCAATAGGTCACCTTGAGCCTTTGGCTCAGGTGAACTAAAAGCTAGCTGAGAATCTTGACATTTAGATACAACGATGACGTTTTGTCAATTAATAATGACAATTTTCATACATATTTGAATGCGATATATCCCAATGAACTGGAAATGAAAAATGGCAAAGAATCAAACACATGCGCTTCCTACTTGGACATTTTACTTACTACAGACACAAGACAGGAAAACCGAGCTTTACGACAAAAGAAACATGATTTGGCTTCCCTATTGTCAACTTTCCACATTTAAGTACATGTACAGGAATTTTTCTACCTCCTAAATTCTGGTTCCAGATCCAGGAAAAGGGAAACTATAAGTTTTAATTAGAACAGAATTTAATTTAGGACATTTGTTTGAAAATACATTATTTTAAATTTTGAAATTCCATTAATTGGGAATTTTGTATATATTTAGGGAAAACACATGCCTTTTTAGCATTGGGAATGGGTTCTATAACCGGGTTCAAAAATAGCCAAGGAAAACCCCTGATGTAATACTATCCCCTTTTCAAATGAAAAGTATTTTAGCAGATGATCCGACATGTAGTATATATATGTAGTATATATATATATATATATATATGTAGTATATATATATATATATATATATATATTTATATATATATATATATATATATATATATATATATGCCCTAATGCACTTGCAAACGGTTTCGCCCCGTTTTAATTTCGCCAAGACTTTTATTATTAAAATTTGATGAATTTACCATTTTGAATTCTCCCAGTTTTGGATTCATCCCCTGACGATGAGGGCGAAAGGGTAAAAAATAAAACGGAGGCGAAGATTTTCCTGCATATAGTATGTATATATATACATCTTAGATACCAAATTATAGAGGTGGGATCAGGTACCATGGAGTAGTAAGCATCCCCTGTCGACCGGTCACCCCGGATGCCCACAGAATCCACGTCACAACTGGTACAGACATCTCAACATCCGCAAACGAAAAGGAAATTAATCATTTCACCTAATCGCAAACAAAACAATTATACCGACCGTATACCGAACGTTGACATCAAACACGGTTTTCGATATCTCTGTGTCAATAATTTGTCAGTGAGTAGATGAAATGTTCATATGTTGAACACGCCCTGGCATATCGGATCATTTGTGAAATATAAACTCCATATAAGGGTGACTTTGGAATATATATATATATATATATATATGACTAATCCACCATCTGAAGCATGTCCTAAGAATGATAAGACACAAGTCATGTAAGTTTAGTTAATATATGAGTAGTAGAAGCGGGTAAAGCTGTTTTGACCAATATTCTTATTAAACGTCAAGCATCCACTTAGTAGAGCTAAAATACCAATGTAAAACAAAAACATGAGGTTTTTAGTAAAATTTAAAAACATAAGTGACAAACAATTGAAATTTATTAAGCAACAACTAGTTTCAAATATATCAATAAAACAATAAATATACATAAATATGAGTAATGTGGATAAAAAAGTAAAGCGGTGTAACTGAAATATACAAAATATAGCATACATAGTAGTGAAATCGACAATCAATCACAAACTTTTGTATAAAAACCAAACACTAGTAGTTGTGTCTAAGCTAATACAGAGTGTGGTTAATCATAATTATTGCATAAAAAGGATACTACAGTGGCTGTACATAACATGCCCGCCATGGGTGGATGAGCAGTTTGTCACAAATGTAATTGAATAAAATTCAATGCCGGTAGATAATGTTAGCTTCTTAGCTCTGATAAGTTTGAAAACTTATACAAAAAATCTGGTCTTATTGGCAAAATTATAGAAATTTATTTTCACCCAATGTCTTGAAGCTGAGACACACCCTCATCCCCCCCTAAAAAAATAACACAAAGGCTGTACATAATACTCCCATCAAGGGTCGATGAACAGTTTGTCACAAGGAGCAATAACTGGATAAAGTTTGAATACCGATGGGCATATAATATGGATATTGTCCTGCAACGATATCCACAAATATAACCATAGTAACAAAATAAAAAATGTTTTCTCCATTTATTATGGTCTAGCCTACTGTAAAATATCAATGATAATTGCAAATCGCTGAATACAATTTTGAAGGGACACACAACAAGTGGAATTCACTGCTACTGTAAACATGGTCAGATAACCAGCAGAAATCGTACCATAAAATATTGATATCAGCAGTATTCAACAATTTTGTGTTTTTACTAATGTCACGAGTAGCCCTGTTTATCTTAAGTAACATTACCTCAAAACTGAAAATTGAAGACACCAATACACTGATGCATCATATAAGCAACGACCAACACAGATTACGCAGCAATGTAAGTACACATTACATATATAAAAATGATATAACACTGACTAGATATGTATACAAAAATATCAAGTGACAAGTTTTGTGTATTTTAACTGTTTTACACCATGTTCAAAAAAATTTCAGTTATACGGTGGCAACCAGTTTTCCATGATGGAAGAGAAAAATCGCTTACAATGTACCCTAGAAAAGATCCAGAGTCTTCGGCCAATATGAGGTGGGACACTTCACGAGTTCCATCTGAATCTCATCAAGTGGAACCTGTCGTGAGACCACTCTTTCTGCCACCAAAGTGTTGTATCATAAGACACATGGTCTCTCAAAAGAGGTTTCACGAAGATATTTAACTGAAAGTTTTTAATGTGTCTCAAAAGTCGGTCTTTTAAGACAGAGTGGTCTCAAGACAGTTTCTACTGCACTTACAAATGTCAAAGACATCAATACATGTTAATGTTTGCGTGGAAAGAAGAGACCAAAATATTATATAACAAGTTCATACTATTGTTTGTTTGTCTATTGTTGTTTAACGTTCCACTCAAAAATATTTCACTGATATGGAGACGTCACCAATGCCGGTGAAGGGCTTCAAATTTTGGCCTATACTCGGCACTTACGGCCATTGAGCAGTGAGGGTTCTTTAAGGTGCCGAGACCTACTGTGGCACGGGACCTCTGTTTTTACTGTCTCATCCAACAGACTGGAAACCAACCTGTCGCCGGCTGGACTCGAAATCACGACCTCACGATCAAGAGTCGAGCGCGCTACCGACTGAGCCTGGCCGGCTCTCATACTATTGCGTATGTATGTTTTATACTACACTAAAGCATAAGTATACACTGATATTTGTATAAAATGTTAATTAATTAATTCGATTATCTGTACAACTACATTGTACTACTATCTGCACTAAAATGATAGTCTGGTCAGTTTAGTGTATTACATCATCTTACCATTTTTTTTTCAGTTATACAGTGTTAGTTTTCAAAGGTTTGGAAGAAAACTCATGATACATTGTACCTGAGAAATTATCATGGGTTTTCCACAGATAAACTGGCAAACTTCTTCTTTACAAGTGTGAAATAGAAAAAAAGACCCTTTTTTTAACTGTAATGTTAGTGTCGACATGACTGGAATTTTTTTCACAAATATATTTTCAGCAGATTTTACACACCAAAATGAAAAACTGGACAAAATCATGTATCTTACCATAACAACCTCCACTCCCCTCTCTTATACGATATCAATGGTATACAGTAGAACCTCGCTAATAGGACCACCTGTCAGACTCGACATAACCTGGTCCCTTTATTGAGAGTACTAGTCTGTATGTTTTTCATATTTACATGTATTTAGAATTTTTCAAGAGATTTAATATTTGCATTCTTAAAAGCAGGGTAGTATGTTTAGTGAAGTGGTCTGTAGGGACGGTGCCACTGTAACAATATACAAGGATTACTTTGAACCATTAATTAAATCAACGTAAAATTATCTGTCAATGTAATTATATATAAATTAAAATATCTCTGTGGGACTGTAAATTGTACATGTAAGTTTCTTACCGGGAATAAATTCTAAGAATAAAAGACAAAACTATGGTGGACTACAAGTGTTAAAGCATAATACCAATAATACACAAAATATTCCACAGGAAAAATTAACAAATTGTCACATATTGATTACCTTTTTCTTTTTTAATATTGCAATAAAGAGTACACTGCAAAAGTATATTGTAAATAGTTGCCCTGGTTTTCAATAATCATGAAATTCTCTACTTGTTTATGAAAACTAAGTAACAAAGGATGAAGTATCCAGATGCTATGATTTTAAGTATCAGTATTCATATTCTATAATATTAGGTACCCAGTTGCTAAGATTTAAAGTACATGTATATCAGGAATCACGTTTAAAATCAACATTTGGCAAATTTTTTCAGTAGGTATACCGTGAAATTTGCCAAATGTTGACATTAGATTGTAATATCTTGTTTGTAATCAGAGTTGTTTCTATGAGTGAAATATCGAACTGTCCGTTCCATGGTAGTTGTTAAGTTGTGTTTACTAATGGACACGAGGATTCATTCCTCACTTGTTTCATTTGAATTTGGTGGAACCTGTCAACAGGAGATGCTTACTCCTCCATGTTACCTGATACCAACTATGGATTTCCAAAGGTCCGTGTTTGTCCAGTGTTCACCAGATTTATTTCATAAACTTCCAAAAGATTAACACTTTAGTATCTGTGATTTTTATATGCTAACATTCTTAGTTTTTTGAAGCATCCAAACAATGATATGTCAATATGATTTGTAACACTGATATTTTAAAATATCTCTCTGTTAAAATAAAGCTCTTTGTTGCTTTTATATCAAGAATTAAGTTCATACATCTGAAGAGTTTGCTTGTCATTGACATAACAGCTGGACCACACCTGCTTATTTACTATTGGTAATAACTCTTATTTGATATAATCTGGTAAATTCACAAACCAATGCTTCATTTTCACAATCTATAAAAAATATATAATGCATTTTGAGTTGCTCATTTAATTAAATCTCCAAGAGTGATGTCACCAAATACTCAATGCCCAACTAACATTTTGTTTTTCCAATAGGAAAACACAACTTGAATTTTTGCGTATGTACACGTATTGCATAGTTACAAGTATTGATGACAATTATTGCTCCATTGAAGAAAACATCATAATATTAAATGACAGGTTTAGTACATGTACATATTTAAATTTTGAGGGCAAATCATAAGTCTGACCAAATGTTTTGATCTGAATTAGAAAAAAAACTTCTGATATTTTTTCCTATTCAGTTGCATCTACACATACAATCAAAACAATAAAATAATAATGACACCATACCATGACCATACAATGTACAACCGTATGGCAACATATATCAGTGGCCACCTTAGTTACTCAGGTGACCTTGACCATTACTTACATGTACTCAAGTGACCTAATTATGCGTGAAATGATTATCTATTTATATTTCTTGTACAAGACAAATGCAATTTTAAAAGTTTACAAAAATAATCTCATAACCACACAAACACAACAATAAAAATCAACATGTGCTGCAATAAAATGACATCTGTTTATAAATATATAAACACACAAATTTATATGTAAAGTATTAGGTCATAAATGAGTTTAGTAATTCTGCATTTGTTTGATTTTGTCCTCTGAATTTGGTAGATACCCCAAAAAACTGAAAAATTCACACTTTTTACGCCAAAAGACTGGGCCTAATTTCTACAATATCTTTGTGAGGTTACATACAAAATTTACTTAAAAGTATCGATGGTTTTATTTTGGTGTTTACGAATTACGTCATATATCCATTCATTAACTTTGTAATAAACAGCGAAATGACGTACTAGAATTTTACTCCCAGAAAAAATTAGTGTCTTCCTTCTAAAATAAAAAAAAGATGGCAATGGGATTTGTACCATATGAGTACCAAAACCTCACCCCTTCTTGTGAATCAAGTTTTGGTAATATTGGATAAATGATGAATTCTAGAGGACTTGTTGAAAAAACACAAATTTATTAAAGATATATGTATACAGTGAATACAAATTGTGTGAACTCATTTATATCATAATACATATATTGTATACATGTATATAACAAAAAAGCCTCGAATACTTCTTCATGGATTTAAATCATTGATTAATCACATAAAACAAATTTTAATATATATTCGAAAATTAAACAAGAAATTCTATTGACTACTTTTGAAGTGACGTGGATTAAACGTTTAGAGAAGCTAAACATTTTGATTTATTTTAAGGAAGGATATATAATGAAAAAACAGAATTAAGCTTTAAAAGATCAGTCTGAAAAATATTTGCACAATTATTGCAATTTCAGATAATTATTTAAATAAAAGAAAAAATAGCCTAATATTCTTACTCTAATTAGACATATCTCAGGAAGATTTTATTCTGCATAATCATGTATGCCTTTTCAAACATATTGGCAAATACATTAATTCAGGATTTCTACAGCTGCAAAAAGACATATTTTCAAGTGTTACAAGCAGTGATGATGTACAGGGTATTTCAAAAAACATGTCCCGACTTTACCACTCAATAAAATATGTTACAAACTACATATCAAACTAAGGGATATATCATATTAAAGAGTGTTTCTTTACAATTCTGTTGGTATATAACTTTTAATGCAAACTCAATAAATATTATTCAAAAGAGCCACTATTAAAATTTTGGAAATTTACCAGTAAAATGTCATTTTTCATTACATATTCCACATGTCATCCGTTTCCTTCACCACTAACTGTAACCTGTCCAGGAAAGTTCCGACAACAATTTTATGTGTATCCAATAAAATCCTCCCGATTCTGTCTTTATTGCCTAACTTAGGTAATCATGATCATTTGGGCATGTTGGGTATACTCAAAAAAGAATTAAACAACATTGTAATGAAATAAGTGCTGACCTCATAGGTTTTGAGTTTAATTAATCATAAATTTTCAAGTAAATTATCTTTCTAATGATCTTTCAATTTGTTTATTATCATGTGTCTGTGCAATATTCTGGCCATTTGATGTGGGGACATGTTTTTGAAACACCCTGTACATGTGTAAAAACCTCCATTATGACTTCATGATTTAGCACTTTAGGTCCTATACAGGAGTTTAATTCTACAGGTTATAATATTTACGTTTTTATCTCTCCTAAAAGGATCGCGATTTGTTGAAGTTGCAGATCAGTAGCATGAGTAGGTTTAACACAGGAAACGTGAAATATACAACATATAGATATAATTCTATTGAGAACTTCTTCACTCTACCTTATAATCACTGAGAATACATATGTATAGCAAATATCAGCAGCACTACTTATGTCGAATTCTAGTAATTTCGGCACCAAGTATTCTCGGCATCGAGTAATTTCGGCACTTGTACAAGTAACTTCGGCACTTAACTTTTTGGCATGCAGGTATTTTCGGCACATGGACAGGTAATATCGGCAGCTAATATTGATTAAAATAAATGAATTAATATCTCAAGATGAATTTTCATTCCTTAAAAACAAAGTTTCAATGCATGTTTTGGGAAGTGCAGGAAATACCTGCATACAAGTGCCGAAGTTACTCGGTGCCGAAATTATCTGATACTGTTATGTCCATCTTTACAGTATTTATCGTTATTTTCAGATATTAACATCTTTAAATAAAGAATCACACTCACAATGGTGCATACACTTTTCTTTTCATAAGAAACATTTTGATAGTTAATACATGGTGAAAATAGGTTTATAAACATAAACCTTTAAACAAATATTTCCTAGATATTTAAATTTGTGAGCAAGATTATTTGTGAATTTGCGTGGAAGTTAAATCTGGATCAAAATAAAAAGAATTACAGTACATAAAATCTTTATGTTACAACATTTGTAGAACTTTTTATCGGAAAATTACCACTAACACAACAACAACAACAACAACAACAAACAATGCAAAACATATCTGAGACCTCAAAGTTTGCTTAATTTATCATCACAGTAAAGTACAGACAAATAAAGGAGATTTATCGCAGCAATCACATCTTCATCTGTTTGAGAGACAAAGACTTTCATTATGCTATGTTCTTAACAACTTAACATGAGGTATCACTACTTTTTAAAATTTCAACATCCCAGTTGATCTTTTGATAATCTGATGGTTAATAGCATGACCACATATGATAAAAGATAGACATAAAACAGATATATTTAAGTGTTTTATGCTGGCTAGCAGCTATTTGTAGATCTAAGTCAGGGTCACTTTATCATATTTGTTTCATTTTTCAGTAGTATGGAGATGTCACAAGCTTTAGGTGAAGTGCACTAAATGTTAGACTTTTCTTTGGACTTGTGTCAGTGAGGGTTCGTTAAACATGCCACATCCACAATGACACTGACTTTGGTTTTTGATGTCTTACAATTACATGTATGTGGCAAATGTACATATTGTAATGAATGATAGCGTATCAGGCTCTGTGATATCATGGATCATGTGTAGTGTGAAAAAGGATAATTTGCCAGGCTCTGTGTTACCACGAGTCACAAGACAAACAGCTATATAAACCGGAATCCGAGCGCAAATTAGTCAGATTTTTAAAGTAGATAGCCAGCTTTAAAGATGTGTCAAATTAAAGAGGTATTAATTATTAGTACCTGAATAATCATCTAATTACTAATATCATTTTATTCTGCACAAAGGTTTTTCATAGTGCATTTGCTAGCTAGTTAGTGACAAGTTGTATGTATGTACAATGCAGACTTCGCAATATACACTGGACCAATGGACAAACCCGATGAAAAATTGGTTGGTGTGATAAAATTTACAAACTCGTCGGACATAATGTCCGGCTCCGTTTCCACTTTTATTTTCGTCGGAAACAGTGTCAACAAATGTCTTTGAGCTGGTCACACAATGATTCCTTGCTTGAAATACTTCGAGGGTGCTGTTCTTTGGAAAGAAGAAAGACGGACACTTAATTGTTGTCCATTACATACATGTGAATTCTTCATGTATTTAAATGAAAAATGTTAATTCCACCCATATAAAATATTGGTTGTACGTATTTGTCAGGTATTGAAAGTCGAATGAAAAAAAGTAGCCTAAATGATTTTAGGGAAACATACT
Source organism: Atrina japonica (assembly GCA_030159075.1). Lineage (NCBI taxonomy): Eukaryota > Metazoa > Mollusca > Bivalvia > Pterioida > Pinnidae > Atrina > Atrina japonica. The sequence goes on along the minus strand of BROG01000454.1, from coordinate 130,831 downwards.
TCGTTTGTGTATAATGCAGTGTTAGCATCATCTAGTGACAATTAACGATCTTTCATTTTAGGATAGCACTAACTCAAATAATTCAGTCGTTATATTCCATTCATTACAATCACAACGTTAATTTTCACAAAATATATAGGAATTTAAGAATTTTTATGCCTGTGTATATCTCTGTTTTGTTATTGTTTATCAATCCAAGTGGTAAAGAAGGGGGGAGTTTTGAATAAAAAAAACATAGCTAATGCCCATTTAAAATCAAGGAAAAAGTATAAAAAATAAAATAAAAGATTATTTAAAAGGATTATTTTACTTTTATTTGTCAAAACATGAAATTCAATCAAAATTTTTTGGTCCTGTAAATTTCTTTTCGGTCTGATAAGACATCACTCTTTACCAGACCGAATATCCTGTAAAATATTTTTGCCTTCGCGAAGTCTGACAATGCAATACATTTGTATTTCAATGTAGTTTTAATTATCTAACAAAGAATTCATTTCTGTATAAACATGATGTATATATTTCATGATTTGGTATCGTTTAAGATTCTTTACATTGGCACCCTGCAAATCTAACCAGTCCTGATTAGAATATTGTATACAGCACAATGTATTAGTCTGTCAGACAATATTACATGTACTTTGCTGCAGAAGTTTATTTTACTGACAAATATAAAATTTGGAAGTTTAGTTATATGTCAATTGTTTTTTGGAAAAAAAAAAGGAATTTGCATAATATGGATCTCACCGCGAATAAAAAAAATGATCCAGATTCCTGTTTAGCATACAAAAACTTCATACCATCTTGTGAATATCTTTTCATCAATGGGTTAAAAATTGATATGCCCTGACATTTTCATGAACTTTCAATTGGTAGTTTACAACAATAACCGAAATGCATGAAGCCCACAAAATAACTGAATTGATAATAAATGGACAAGGGAAACAAGCAAGCGATGAACTATTCTATTAGAAAAGTGTATAAATATACTTTTGCCTCTAAAACATGGGACTAACAATAACAAACATTAACCAGACTAAATCTGGACAACTTTTATCACCAACTTTGCACTTGTAAAATTACATACAATCTTCAGCCACTTGTATTTACTTTGTGTTCAAATATACATGTAGTTCTCTTATATGGCAACATCGACATGTATCGGCATTAGCTGGCCTAATTGCATGTCATGAACTCATACAAATGCACTGTACCTATCATACTCAAACATATACACATGAATTCAGGTTTGTTTTTTTTTTGTCTGATCTGCAAGACAGCATTTATGCCAGAAAATCACCTGTTTTAACTGTTTTAAAATCTTGGTTCTGACTTGCTTGTAATTTAAACTTACCATCATTTGCTTGCAGCTTCAGATTTCTTTACTACCAAGGACAATCACAGTACCTGTGTACTTATTGGCATAAATATGATGGCAAGTTGCAGTAATACTCCAAAATTTGTAGTGAATAAAAAGAATTGTGCTACTATTAAGCCCAGGGCACTTTTTGTCTGTACATCATGGCAGACACCCATGGATCTGCCCTGCTGATGGTGATCATTAATAATTAGATAAAATCCTAGTCATAGATCATAATTCCTAAAGAATTATTTATGTCTGAAAATGTTACTCAACTATTCATAAAGATTACCTACAGTTGGATTTTGAAACAATAGGAAATTGAGTAAAAACTTTATGTTCTAGTTATGATATATGTTAACTCATGAAAAAAGATTAATAGTATCAACCCCTACCCATAAGGGTATGGCAAAGGAATCTCAATTCGAGGGTAAGATTCTTGAATGACAAACCCATGCTTTCCAAGAGTTTTTCATTCAAGAATCTTATCCCAAAGATTGAGATTCCTTTGTCATACCTCATGGTTGGGGTTGATTACTTTTCTCCCATGTTTTAAATACATGTAGGCCTCTATGTGATTTATGCATATAAATGCTGACATTATGCACTGCATTCTAGATGCCACAGACACCATGCATCATAAATTGTATTGTTACATCATAGCGCATGTAGCTTGTCAATACCCTAGGGGTTGACAAGGAAATCATTCCCCGTTAAAATGAAGGAAAAATCTGTGAACAATGAGAGAAAATGTAATATACCTTACTTTCATGTCCTAGCTCAGTCAGAATGACTAACAGCAACTAGTCTGAATGACTATGAGCTTTAGTAAGCTCCTTGATAACATTGGAAAATTCAGTGTGACTGAATTTATCTTAACCCATCTACCCTTGAAAATAGTGGACTCTACTAAAAATCAATGACACAGACCAGTCCAAATGTGTCTTTAGGGGTGTATGAGTTAACGCTATAAAAATATAATTTCACAGACGTACATCCATATATCAATCATGATGGATGGACAAAATGATGGTACAATGCACTGGTCTATGACGGGCTGACAATAATCGGATTTAACCTTTAACCTCATGACAAGAGCATTTGCACATCATCATCCTCCGGAACACTGTCAGCCGCTATGCGGCTATATGTCAAGCTGACACCACCTCTGCTATTTTGTTTTTTCTTGGACCTGTTAACAACTATTACAATAGAAAGTATAAATACTACAACTAACACTACAGCTGCGATGATTCCACCAATCAGCAGCCAGTATGGATGACTATGAGCTTTAGTAATCTTCTTGATGACCTTGGGAAATTCCATACTAAAATTTGATGACCCATTATCCTGCACTAGATGTACTTTATATGATGGATTTGGAAAGCACTTGTCTCCAATACAACAGCACTGCTCTCCATAAGTCTAAAATGTGACAGAAAACAGGAAACAACCATAGTAAATAGAATATCTTACAGACAAATACAGACATTTAATATCTTAAAGACAAATACAGACATTTAATATCTTAAAGACAATTACAGACATTGGATATATATACACTCTGTATTATGTTTTTCAAATTATACTTCAAAATGAATGATTTTCAATAACGAATTCATCCACTGAATTCACATTTTTTATGTGAACAATGATCAACATCAGAACTAACGCCAAGAATATTGTCAGCAATTTACCTGTATATAGCTAATGATCTGTTTACCAGTTACACTCATTTGTATCAAAAGGAGAGAATATGGTTTTTTTTCTAAAACATAGGAAGGCGGCCATTTTGTTTTTTTATCACATAGCAATAAAAACAAAACATAGACCAGAACTTCAGAGGCAAGGAATTGTCTGAGAACAAGATACATTTTTATTTAGCCTCAGCTCACCTTATTGACACAGAAGGTCCCGACTGTAAAATTCTTTGAATGACAAGTGTTTTTATTGTCGCACCTGTACATCTGTTTGTCTATATTTTTGCCTTTGCCTTTGTACATTGTAAATCTAGTACAATATGTTCTGTTTGAATCACAAACTTCATCATGACCTATAAAAAGTCAAATAAAAATTAGTAGAAAGTCAAGACCACATTTACCTTTAAAATCAAAAAAAAAAAAAGATTTCATTAACTAACATTCATAATATGAATTGTGTAATAGAAACATTTTACAGTTAACAAGACACCTTTAAAGATGGTATGGCCAAATTGTGAAGAATATATTGGGAAGTTGAATATCAAGGTCAAAGGTGAAGTTAATGAATGAAGGTCATAGTCAATTAATGATATCATGTTCTATCGCCATGTTGAGTTACAAAACAAAATTAAACACAACCACTAAACTAAACTGGGCAAAACAACCCAACTCTTCATTAGAGCTAGAAGGGCCTGTGGAACTTAAGGTCAACACAAAAAACAAAAGGTTTTTTTGTTTGTGTGTGTGTGAGTGTGGGGTGAAACCACCGTCCTCTCTTCTTCCTCAGATTAAAGGCAGTACGTAAACAGAGGATACTGGAAACAGATTTAGGGCAGAGGATATTGGATAAAATAAATTTTACATACCAGTTGCGTAACTTCCATTGTACATGATGTAGTGACACACTCGTCGGTAGTCATGAACTTTTGGTAGATTTTCAAATTTATTGCAATTATCACTATTACAACAGAAGAGTTCTCCATCACTATATCCTTCATTTGTCTGAAACAAAACCAAAAATTACAACTACTATAACTTAGAAATGAAAAATAACAAAATATTGTAAAACAGTGAATGTATGTCAGCTACAATGATTTCAAAAGAACCAGTAGATGTTTTATTTTGAGATTGGTCATCAACATTCAGGTATGTGATGACCCTATTGTTAACTTGTATATATCGTTATACCTTGCCTTTCATGATGATAACACAACAGATTCTTTTGCCTGTCTGCTTCTATTGAAAGGGCTGTATGAAATTAAACAGACAGACAGAGAAATAAAATGTACCTTTTTATCTACAATAATTCATTTATTTAATGAAAAGGTTTTTGAGCTTACTTCATTGATCTTCAGCCACTTGCCTGTGGGACGATTTTTGCAAATGCCATCAAAGTCACAAGAGAAATTTGTATGTGCAACCCTTGATTTTATGCGATCGTTTTCAAACTTCAAAGTATCATTATCACTTGAATATGTGTACAAGTGAGCGAAACACTGAGTGGCGAGTGCGACGGTATTACTACTGTTGTTTAAGTCTGTGCCGTTACCAGTGCTGTCTGTGAGTGACACCATGTTGGCATGATGCTTTTCTCCTGTCACGCATGACTGATTATAATGCACAGAATCATCTCCGCTATTCCAACAGTAAAATGCAACTTGGTCTCTGTAACAAAGAATGAAAATGTTACACAATATTTGTTGTCATATTACTTTGTTTTTACGATCCCCCATGGCCATCATTAAACAAGTATTTCTTTGATGTACACCAACCAGTATTTTTAAAGATGGGTAAGTCGGAAGGCAACTCTTTTTTTAATTTACTTTTTAATCTAAATACCAGTATGTAAGTTGGACAAGATTACAGAATTTTGCAAAGAAAAAGATTAAGTTGAGGGATATGTTAATTTATTAAACCAATCACATGATATGATTATCAATGCATATATTTTTACCACATATAAATATATTCACTCCAGAGACAATCACTTTCAACATTCAGATATCGATCAGCTTTAATACTGTATAGATCCTTTTATTCGTTGGGATTTAATTTTGTTGTATTCATCATGTTTATGGGTACATGTACCATAAAAGTAAACACCCGATGAAATTTTGTAGTAAGATAAAAAATCAAGAGGCCCAAGAGGGTCTAAATCGCTCACCTGAGAACCATCTACAAATGTGGAAAGAAGACCAAGACGAATATGTACATGTAGGCTAATCTGGCCAAGAAACATAAATATTGCTGTTTTACGAAATTCATCAAAAATTCTAGAAATCAAATTTCAGCAAAATTCTTGCTCAAAAACATTTCTACAACTTTATTCAAGTAAAACACTTTAATGCATCATTATGAATTCAAGGGGAGATAATTGAGGAAATCATACAAAAATTAATGACAAAAATTAAAGTCGATCAGTTTTGAGTTATTAATCAATTCGTAATACAAATATACCTCATGTTACTGAAGTGCCCCCTAGTGGATGGTTTATGGACAGATTTCAATTTCATTCACAAACTTTGTAGATAATGATTTTACAATCATGCATACAAAGTTTGAAACTTATCTGATCATTGGTTCATGAGAAGAAGATTTTTAAAGATGTACATGTACCAAGTTTTGGTTCTTTTTGGAACCTTTTAGGGCCTCTATTGGTCCTATCCTTTTTTTCATTCGCAAACTTTATACGGCTTCACATGGGGATGCTATATGCAAAGTTTGGTTAAAATTGGCCCACTGGTTCTTGAGAACAAGATGTTTAAATGCAAAAGTTAACAGACAGATGACGACGATGGACGCCAGACCTTTGGCTTATAGCAATAGCTCACTTGGCCCTTCGGCTCAGATGATTGGCCCCAGAGATGAAGAAGATGTTTAAATGCAAAAGTTAACAGACAGACGACGACGATGGACGCCGGATCTTCGGCTTATAGCAATAGCTCACTTGGCCCTTTGGGCCAGGTGAGCTAAAAATCCACTTAAAAAGGGAAAAAATCCCATAAATGGCAGCCTGACATTTTCGGCCCTATTGACTTTTTTGTAGATCTCTGCATGCTGAATATTTTTGTTTCTTTCACTTTCTCTCTATCTTTTATACTGTTCAAGATAATAGGACAAAACTGTGAAAAACATGAAAAATCCACTAACAGGGGAAATAAGTCCCATAAGGGGTGACCTGACAATTTCTGCCACATTGACATTTTTGTAGAAAATGACAAAGCCTGAAAAGAAATCAAAAACGCATCAAAAATTAATATTCTGATTTCTATGAAAAATACAAACTTGAATCATAGATCGAAGTAGATCACTCAGAAACAATCCATTTTTCAATTCATGCAGTGGTTCTGGGGAAGAAGATTTTTAAAGAGGGGTACCTTTTGGGACTTATTCTGCCCCACCCTGGATCCACCCCCGGGGCCAATCTGGCTGAAAATTGCAAAGTTGGTAAAAGATCTTGAGCACTTGCTTCATGTCAAGTTTCATCAAAATTCCTTAGGTGGTTTCAGAGAAGAAGTAAAAAATATGAAAACTTTATGAATGGACATCGGCGTGATCACAATAGCTCACTTCAGCCTTCAGCTCAGGTAAGCCAAAAACACAACACACCATTTTATTTACAGCAAAAAAACACATACAATGTATCTCGAAAGTTGCCCCATGTTGCGTAAAAAATAATTTCATAAATAACTGTAAACAATAAAGATATGGTAAAATCTGGTTCAAATGAACTCCATTTAATTTAGAAAGACTTACATGTACGTTGTATATAAGCAAACATGGCAATAAATAGTAAAAGGTAAATACCCCAATATACCAACTCCCAATATTGACTAAGTATAACACACTTTTATACATGAACACAACATATGCACATATGCATATCATCACAAATATGTAAATTTACAATGTACCCACTGCATCATTATTAGTTATTACATATAGGAAATACATCAGGCTGATCAAATCCACGGAAGGCTCGGCATCATTGACGGTCAGTAATAAACCTAATAACTGCTTTCTTTTGTCAAGGACTACATTCTCATTTAGCAAAGGTCTTCAATTGCCAGTGTACACAGAATGGTGTTTTGTATCATCAGCCATTACCATCTACATGTATTTTTTGGCTAATGATTGTCTATAGAAAAAAGGCAGTCTCAGCAGGCTACTTGAAAATGAATGAAAACCGTGAAGATAATGAAAGAAGTTAGATTATTATTATTATAATTATAAATCATGGTTAAAGTGATTGACAACTCCTTTTCAAGTTTAAAAGAAGTTGTCAATCACTTTAACCATGATTAAACATGAAGTGTGAGTTATGAATAAATAATAATAACATAATTGTTATCCATTCCCCTCTGAACTTGTTGAAATGTATTGTTCTAAATATGTACATGTTTATAAACTAAAAAGTGCTATTTTTTAACATTTTGATCACTCATTTATGCATATTTCATAACAGAAAATTAAGAAAATACAACAGCAATTTTATGTTCCACTTCCATGTTATGATATATACTAAGTTTAACATTATGTGGCAATGTGCACACAATAGTGTTTTTTGCAATGGTTCAAATCAGTATTAAACTCTACCATGGGTTCTAATATTATTTTTTTATTTTACAACAATTAACGAACACCTTTAAACAGCTTATATAAATGTCTCTCCTTGGCTCTGATGTTGGTTTTATGGGGTGCTTGCTGTTGGAATAAACCGGAGTACCCAGAGAAAAAACCATGTGTCCGACCTGGCGACCGCAATGCCATCTTACATACTCCCCTGTCCAACTGGAGGATAGAACCTGGGTCGCAATGGTGAGAAGTGAGTGTGTTATTCTGCTAACCACAGAGCTAATCGGACATCAGGTTCTAAAAATGAGTGTTTTAATAAAAATTTTGCTTGGAAGCAAACTGTTGCTTGATTGATACATGTAGGTCTATGACATTACCATGTTAAATGTATATGCAAGTCCAGAAAAAACAGATAACAAACTGCCATTCTCCGAGTCAAGTACATGTTACTGACACAAACCACTCCATTGAACTACAGTTTGCCATTACAGTTAAGAATGTTGAAATGATATTTTATTATGGTACATTGATAACTTGGAAAAACCTAATTTGAAATCTTTTCCAGTCACTAGAGAATCTACATGTACATTGCCAATGATAAAAAGAGCTCTTTTTTGTGCAAATGTACCCCATCTGATTTTTTTTAGAAATAGGAGAATATATTACGCATTCTTTATGGACATTGTTTTATTATCTTTAAATAACGAAGGAGTACAAAATAATAATGATTTGAGTAGGGCCAGAGGTACATTTACAATAGATATATTTGTACGACAACTGGACAATTCCAGCTCCTGTGAATCAACACAACTCCCATGATGGTGACCACCCATAATTCTGAAGTTCTGATAGTCTGAGGGCCTGATAGTTTGAGGGTTCAATACTAATAGTTCATAGGTTTGAAAGTTCGAAGGTCCATTAGTTCAAAGATCTGATTGTTGAAAGGCCCAATAGTCTGAAGGCTCGATAGTCCTAAGAACTGATAGAGTTCCCCAAAACAGAAGTTGCATATCCAAGAATTGTAAAGTCACTGCGCATGTCCACCACCAGGGCTAGATTCAGGTTTTGGATTATTTCTTGGGGGAGGGGGATCAGGCAAGGAATCTCGAGATTGTTAGGTTCTCAGTGGGTCCAGGGCAGAGCCCTGGCTGTTGAGGTCCAGAGCAAAGCACCTAGAATGCTAAAGATTGCAGAAATCCACTTCAAATCACCTTCCTTCTGATGGTATTACATTGAATCATGAACCTTCAACTATAAAGGCGGAATCCGGAGGTCAAGAGGCTTACATTTATTAAAGTTTGTCACATCCTACATAGGCTTACTTTTCCCTTTCTATTGCCCTTTCTCCTTCCTTTAATTTCCCCTTTTTAAGGGAGGGTGAGAATATCCCCTTGCTCCCTCTGTTTGGTTAGCAGTATTTTTGTTATCTATTGGGCATTCAAACTTTTAGCCCTTCAGACAATCAGACCTTTGTATCATTTGTTTAATGTTATCACGGATTTAAAAAAATAATGGATTCTTAAAGATGGATTATTTATTAACCCAAATCGTGAATATCTTTTGTATGTCAAGTGAAACTAAATGAAATTATATGCTGATTTTAACATAGTTTTTGTTTTAAATATCTGCTACTCATACCTGCAAACATATCCTGTCAATGAAATTACGATCAGAAGACACACGTCGAATAATCTTATGAGTTTCACATCACTTCCCATGATTATTTCAACTATTTCCTTTTTTTTTTCTTTTCTTTTTTAAAGGAAAATCCAAAAACTTTATATCCTAAATAATAATGTGTATATCGAACCCGACTTTTTTCTATACATCTTTGTTCTTACAAAAGTTTTATTTATAGAGCAAAATTAAACAAAAATATATTATCTATATTCATTATTTATCATTTTACACGTATAATGGTGGAGAAAATATTACAGAGTAAAGATATTCGTCCCATACAATTCACCACAGTTCATGACGCATTAAAGTTTACTTTCGTTTTCGCTTTTCAGTGAATTTTGTCATTATTCAATAACATCGGCCTATACATATTTGAAGCTTTTGCAATGGCAAAAAATTCAAAAAAATGTTTTATAGAAGTAGTTGGATTTTGCGTTCTATCGGCGATAATATACTATATCTACATACAACTTCACCACAGTTCATGACGCATTAAACTCTACTTTCGTTTTCGCTTTTCATTGATTTTTGTCATTATTCAATAACATCGACCTATACATATTCGAAGCTTTTGCAATGGCAAAAAATTCAAAAGGCTATTCTATGGAAGTAGCTGCATTTTGCGTTCTATCGGCGCTAATATACTATATCTACAAAATATACGTTAATAGAAGAGGTAGGTCCAAATGATTGACTGCAAAAACATTCTAAACGATGGGTAGGCGTAAATTCTGCCCCGATTTTGTGTTCGACTTAAAAGCATGTGTGTGTGTGTGTGTGTGTGTGTGTGTGTGTGTGTGTGTGTGTGTGTGTGTGTGTGTGTGTGTGTGTGTGTGTGTGTGTGTGTGTGTATGTGTGTGTGTGTATGTGAATGTGCGAATAGAGTAGGTTCATTTGTTTGAATATATCACTAACAAACCGAAAGCGAAAGAAATATTTTCAATGGAAAATCTATCACTTGTATATATAGCTAGTTACAAACGAAAACTGAAGAAAGGGAAAGGAGAAGACAAAACTTAATATTTTGTTATTCTTGTATATATATTCGGAATTTCAGGCGAGGTTTGAGGTATATATATATATATATATATATATATATATATATATATATATATATATATATATATATATATATATATATATATATATATATATATATATATATATATATATATATATGCACAGTTCAGAGTTTGTATGAATCATGTATGAACCACATTTTATTTATTTCTGGACCTACGAAAATTATACAAGTAATCGAGGTTGCGGAGTCATTTAAATTATCATATGTATAGGGCCTATACACCCGATAGGTATTCAAAATTTAAAACTCCACAGACCGGATATCAAATTGTCATAGGCATAGGTGTTTTAAGTTGGTTTAGCCCCCCCACTTTCAATTTGCTTCCGACGCCTATGATAGGTGTAATTTTGTTAAAATGTTTCGACTGATTGAAAACCTATATATATCTTTGAATACATTTTCAATTAGAATCAAACTCCAAATTGAAATTAATAATGTCTTTTTCTTTACAGAAAAGGGTACCGAAATGGAATCACAATTAAAAATATACAGGTTTGGAGAAGACACGCCATGTATTACTGTATGTAAGGTAAATTAATGTCCCCCATATTCTGGCATACATATATTATCCATTATGATTGAGATTCCTCACAAATGATTTTCTAAGGTAGTCATCTTTTTTTTTTCTTTTTTTTTTTACAGTGGGTACTCTTAACCGAATTTGACAAATTTTATTATCAAATTAATATTTGGCATTGTATCACACCCGTTCTCTTTCGGAATTATATATAATTCTCAAATTCAAATGATGAAGTCTTAATGACAAAAACACCCTTCTTGAGCACTGGTTTTGCCTCCCCCTTCTCACAAAACTATAACTGTGGTTTCACTTTTACATTATTTCCATGGGTAGACATGTTTTCTTGCATGTCAAAACCAGTTACTGTTGGTGAAATAATGTTGTGTTTATTTATGTCAAGAAACACTGGGAAAAATCCTATGAGAAAAGTATTTTGATAAAGACAATGCATGAATTATTTTTGCACACATCATCATCCTTCAATTAAATGTCATTATGATATTATAACCAGTTCTTTGCAATCACCATGTTTCACTAGGTCCAATATTTAAAAGTAGTTGTTGAGTCCTGTATTATAAAATACAGATTGTGGAGGTGATTTATTCCTGATTTGTTTGAATATCATAAACATAATACCAAAGTTATAATGCTCAAGACGATCATTTCTGTCAATTAGATTTCATCAGTTCAACTCCAATTTTAGATAGTTTTTCTAAAAGGAAAGTGGTATGTATTAAACACGACCAAATAGTAATCTAAATGCATAGTCAAATCCGCCTAAGAGTAACCACTGTAAAATGATGACTATCTTAGCTTTTGAATAATTTAGAATTTAAATCGTGTTATCAGTGCCAAGCATTACCTTATTATAAGTCCATCAACTGGTACTGAAATACCAGGTTCTGGGTTTGTATGTACCCTCGGGGACTCAAACGGTCCAACAGCAGTGGCAACGACCAAGTGATGTACTTGACTATGGACTCACGGTGGCTGTAACAGGTAAGCTTGGGATTATCATTCCTCCGTGGCACCTGATCACATCTCTGGGTTTCTGGAAGTCTCAGTTTGTCCAACATTCACCATATATGTACATTGTCATTTGGACGTCTTTATTGGTAACACTTTAGTATCTATACTTTAAATATAAAGGATTGGAATATTATAAAAATAATGCCAAAGTTGTAATTCTCAAGAAGATTGTTTCTGTCAGTTAGACTTCATCACGTGAGCTCCAATAAATAAAAGATGCATATTTTCTAATGAGAAAGTGGTGTCATACAAGGCCAAATAATACATCTAAATGTTTAGTCAAAACATTTACCACCGTAAAAAAAGATGACTTTCACAGAATTTAGAATTTAAATGGTGTTATTGGTGCGAAATATTACTTTAGTATAAGACTACCAGCTGGTACCAAAATACCAGGTACATGTACAAGGTTAACTCACTGTAATATGTCTTTTATAGATATTCATGATATTATCGAATATTGTATTAAACGGTTAATGAAGATGCTGTCAAAATTTTCTTTTTACAGAACGACGGGATGATGAACACACTGCAAAATATCGCAAAGGTACTGGGATCGCCATCCAATAATCTACAATTATTCCAGAACTGTTTTCTGTTACCAAAATCTGGCATGTTATCGGATCACTTGAACACAGGCCCAGTTCACGTCATTAAACACCAATCATGTCGTAACGTATACTTATTGGGTTGTCCCGTCTTTGATAAACCTGACATGCTGCTTTATGACGATGGTCCATGTATTCAGATGGCCTGTGGTCATTTCATAAGTGAGTTTTGGTTTCTAATTCTTCCCGTAAACAAAATATTGTTTTTCATATCTATAAGTTTCATGTTTTAACAAGACTTTAGCCATTTTCCACATATAATTAGGTCAGTCATGATTCGTATTTATAGTTCGATCATCACGTCTCAGATACGAAGAGTTAGAGAGCCGACCTGGCTCAGCTGGTAGCACGCTCGACTCTTGATCGTGAGATCATGAGTTCGAGTCCAGCCGGGGGCAGGTTGGTTTCCTGTCCTTCGGATGAGAGAGTTAAAGAACCCTCACTGCTCAATGGCCTTAAGTGTCGAGCATAAGCAAAAAATTGAACCCTTCACAGGTGACGTCTCCATATGAGTGAAAAATTCCTGAGTGGGATGTTAAACAACAATAAACAAACAAACGAACGAAGAATGACAATTCATTTACTTTTGACTAAAGCTCTTTCGTTGAACCTTTCATCTACGATATTCGGACCCAAAAATCTGTCATCAAATGACAAACCTGGATTCTTATTGGGTGTTATTCCAAAAGGTAATTTTAAAAATCCCTAAAACTGTCCAGTAGTACTATAGAACAAATAACACATTTAATTGTATTTTTAAAAAATTCTACATTAGATGTTGTGACAATTTCTCAATACAAAAAATGAAATGGCTATGAATAACATGTAATTCAATTATTTATTATGAAATACCCATTTCTCAATGTATCTTTCATGGGGTCGTGTCAAAGTACATGGGATTGATAAATGTCTTTTAGTCATCCTAGTGCAAATTGTTTTTATCATTATGATGTACATCTGTATTATTTTTATATTTACCCCGTTATTTTCAATCAGATCGATACAAGCGTCATTTCGGTGGCGCGAGAATCATCCCATTGGTTTTAAACATCAACCTGCCTATTAGGTGTAATATCGGCGATTCTATGGACACTGCTCGAGTTTGTTTGCAAATGACAGAACTTTGAATAGGGGTAGTCTCCTTTAGAATAAACTGTTAAGAGAAATATTGAGAAATTCCTAAACACGAAAGCTAGATGTTTTAAAAATAATTTATGATTTAAAATTATCTGCACGAATTCGTAAAGTAGTATTAACTCGTGTTACTAATACATGATATAAAAATTGTTTTATTCATCTATTCTTTATTTTTCTCTTTGTTTCTGTGATTGAACGAATCATCCAACATTTTTTCCAGCACCTGAGAGTTTATACAATTACTGCCTAAAACAGTTGGAATCAGGATCTATCAATATCACGTGTCCGAAGTTCCGAGATGAGGAAAATCTAGATGAAGCTTGCAATGAAATCTGGCAACTGGAGGATATAGAGGGAAAGGCTTGTCTATCAGATGATGAGAGAATTCTGTTCCAAATATTGATGAATAATAATTGGATCCAAAGACAAAATAATATATACTCGTGTCCTTCGTGCACTGCATTGATTGATGGGACTAATTTGAAAGGTAGATGTTTTAACTGCAGGTATTGTTCGATCAATGCATGTCGCTCATGTAAGCAAGTTGTGCCACGTCATCAAATGATGTGTATAAACGTCGATTGCAAGGAAAGTTTGGAAAAGCTGAGGCGGACTCTAATATACTGTGAGAGGAAAACCCTTCTGGATGTAGAAAACTGCCCATCAGTCCGAGCGTGTCCGTCTTGTTATTTAATTGTGCAACATGAAGGGGATAATTGTAAACACATGGAATGTCCAAATATTCACTGCAAAACCAAATTTTGTTTTATATGTCTGAAAATAAAGACCGATAAGTATTACTGGCCTTGTGGAGGTGCATTTGAATCTTGTCGACTTTCCCCTGTGCAGTCTGTCGAGTGAAATGGATATGAATAACCTGCAATGCTATATGCAATGAAAAAAATATTGACCAAATTTTACGTCATCATATTCCTATATCGTCATAGGCCGAGGAGTCAGAACTTTATATATAAAGTTACTATGACAAGACTTGACCCTAGTAGATCGTTAGACAAATTTATTTCAAGCTGACATAATTGACAAAACTTTGCTTTTCTAGTTAGTACTAAATTGGATCTGAAACGAGTGTTATGCAAATTACCAGCAAAAGGGAAATATTCAAATATAAAATTACCACTGTATACAGGAAAATTTTCGTCCCTTTTTATGGTAGACAGCGGGCGAATTTAAAGCATGGCGAATTGAAAGCTAGGCGAATAATAAATGGTCACAACACACAAAATTTAAAATAAAACTTTGATGTAATCATGTAGAAAGAAGACATGTACAAGTATTGTTTGTTAAATAAAACTTTGCAATAAAATAAAATCATAATATAAATTGCATTTGTAAACCATTTGCAAGTGCAGTAGGGCGAAAATAACACGGGGCAAAATAACCCTATATACAGTATTCGAATATTTGTACATGTACCAGTATATGATGCTGTGCAGTGTCCTATTAACATCACTAATCGACATGGGAAGTGTAAAGTGTGTATTGGAGAATTTCTTGTCAAAAAGTCCTTTTTAACAGATTGTCCGATAGTTGGGTCAAAATTCCCTTTTCGCAGAAACTTAAACTTTGATACTCAATTATTAAATAATTTATGTTTAAATACCCTTAATTACCTGAGAACAATACACGACCAGTAACCTATATATAGCCAGAATTGGAAACATCAAGAGTAATTTAATAATAAAAAAAAGTATAAAATAACGCATATTGGAATACGAATTGTAAAGCCGATTACTGACTTTTTTGTATCTGTTTCAGTTTAACATTGGTTCAACCATTGAAATACCTTAAGATAACTGATTGGTCGAATGTTGAAATTATGATGTAAAATTCTTTGTTCCTGGATCTTCAGTAGATATAAATGTAAGGCTCCTCATTTGTTGAAAACAATTAAAAGTTTACGAGAGGTGCGGGGCAAAGTTTGTATATATCAAAATCATAGCTTTGTGTGACTTTCAAGGATTGTTTCTATTTTAGGTGTTTGTTTCCTTATTTCCAAAGTGCAAATTATAATTAATATGTTCAACCACTAGAGTTAGTACCAATGCATGTCTATTGCAATAGCAAACTGATACAGCTTATAACTTAGTTATATGTTCTTTACAGCATGTACTGTAATATGTTTTTATTACATTTAAAATCATATGATGAATTTTGTCATTATATTTCACAATCCATGTCCAAGCGTTGAAGTTTTAATGACAGAAACAATCGTCGTAAGCATTCATTTTTGGTGCAAATGTGTAATATTTTCAATTGGTATTGTTTTGTAAATAATATAACTTTGTATCTTATATCTCTTGCAATATCACAAAACGTGTAACTTACATATTGTATATATATATATATATATATATATATATATATATGTGTGTGTGTGTGTGTGTGTGTATATGTTACAGAAATAAACCTATGTCACAAAATGTCATAAATTCAAAGATTTGAGGAATTTATTATTTGTAAATTTGAAGGTCGATATAATGACCTTGTTTACAAGTTCCATCTTATATCTCTTGCAATATCACAAAACGTGTAACTTACATGTTGTATATATGTAGATATTTTTCAAATAATATGTGCTTACAGAAGTAAACCTATTTCACAAAATTACATAAATTCAAAGATTTGAGGAATTTATTATTTGCAAATTTGAAGGTCGATATAATGACCTTGTTTACAAGTTCCATCTTATATCTCTTGCAATATCACAAAACGTGTAACTTACATGTTATATATATATATATGTAGATATTTTTCAAATAATATGTGCTTACAGAAGTAAACCTTTTTCATAAAATGTCGTAAATTCAAATATTTGAGGAATTTATTATTTGCAAATTTGAAGGTCGATATAATGACCTTGTTTACAAGTTCCATCTTATATCTCTTGCAATATCACAAAACGTGTAACTTACATGTTATATATATATGTAGATATTTTTCAAATAATATGTGCTTACAGAAGTAAACCTATTTCATAAAATGTCATAAATTCAAATATTTGAGGAAATTATTATTTGCAAATTTGAAGGTCGGTATAATGTCATAAAATGTCATAAATTCAAATATTTGAGGAATTTATTATTTGCAAATTTGAAGGTCGGTATAATGACCTTATTTACAAGTTCCATCTTTAACTAACTGGAATGTCAAGTTATGTTTCTGACAGTAGTCGTGACCTTTTTCAATTAAGTTGTGTCTACAGACTTAAGTGGGCGTGACCGGCTGGCAGGGAATACTGACTACACCCAGGCATCTATGGGATTTCTCGATAACTACTGACCTTCAGTGCGTGAGACTGATATATAACCCGAGTCGTAGATTAGAAAAGTATTTTGTTAAAGGGGCGGTAACTCTTTTTCTTCTTTTACTACTTGTATTTGATGTACAATGACAACTAAGAACTATACACAGGCATAAAAGGTTATATTCCTGTATATTTTGTGTCGGATCCAGTGTGGTATTCATATAGAAACAGTAAGGTTGAGTTAAACAAGTGCCAAACCTGGGGTTTCTCAAGCAATTTTCACAAAATATATAGGGAATTAAGAACTTTTATGTATGTATATATCTTTCTTGTTTTTTGTTTTTGTTTTTTTTTTGTTTTTTTTTTGTTATTGTATATCTATATAAGTAGTAATAAGGAAATAAAATTAAAAATCAAAACAAAGCTTGACACAACAAAATGCACCTTTTTATCTCTGGATTCCAAGGCTCAATATTCAAGATAGTTCTTTTGTCAATGGCGCAGCTACATTGTATGTTCATATTCTAAAGCATTTACAATTTTTACAAAACTCTTTACTTATTGAAAATGAGCCAATATTGTGTAGTCACCAACACTGGTCTTAATAAATACAGTGCCCTTAATGTCTGTTTCGAAGAAGCTTCTAGACCCTGGTCCTCCGCCCTGTAACCCCAGACCTCCAGGTGCCTGCATTTTAAAAATATTCATATTATGGTCGGTTTTACCGTGTCGCCACTACTCGTTAAAACACTCGCAAGTTTTGAGAAAATGGAATCATTTTCTCCGAATTCCTGAAGAAGAATAAAATTGAAATATTTAGAGCCGTGTCAGGTTTACATTGTCAATTATGCCAATGCCAAGTGTAGATACTATAAATTTCTCGCCTTTCGTACAAAACAGCAAGGAACATTTGTCTGAATGGCTCGATTATAAATAAGAATATGATTGAGTGATATAAAGCATTGTCGTTTGTCGATTATCTAATGAAAATTTGGAATTGGTTTTGAATTTGAAAACAATGTAACACACAGCTGTACTGCATACTAATATTTTATATCACTGTATACCTGCAAATTTTCGCTCCTGCTTATTTACGCCGTTTTGCATCAGAAAACATATCCACCTGTTTTGAACTCGCCATTGTCTCACGGATGGCATAAATGACCATGCTTTAGTTATTTAGCTGGAAAGAGGGCGAAAAGTAAACGGAAGAGAAAATTTCCAGTTGTAGAATATACATGTTCATATTAAAAATTAAATATAAAAAATATTATGATTATATATTGTTACTATTTTAGCAGCCTTACCCGCTGCGACATAGCTAACCTCGATTTAATTTCTGTTCCCGAGTTTCCTGGGTTGTGGAGGAGTGTATCTCGCAAGATAACTTAAGGGGAATTAGCTGTGTTCCACACAATTGTTTTTTTTTACTTTTACTATTTGTACTTTATGTACAATTACAAATAAGAGCTATACACTGACATACAATCTTATAATCGTATATGTTTTGTGAAAATAAGGTCAAGTCTAGAATGGTATTCACAAACAAAAAGTAATCGTTTGAAATTGGTAAGTGTCAAACCTGGGTTTCTCAAGCAATTTTCACAAAATATATAGGAATTTAAGAATGCTTATGCCTGTGTATATCTCATTTTTGTTATTGTATATCTATATAAGTAGTAAAAAGGAAGATTAAAACAATAAAGCTAATGTACCATTTGTAAATATATCACTACGATATGCAAATTGCTGTAATTGTGGTTTTTTTTTTTAGAAAACAAACCGACTCGACGTCATCATTCTCGCAGCGCTATGTTACTTGAGACATATAGTTATAGTCTTTGATGTATGTAGTGTTGACTTAATTATCCAACAGAGTACCAAAGTCTTGTTGAATATTCATTTTAAAATATCAAAAAGGTAAAAACTAATCTGTGAAACATTACACTGAGGCAATAAGGTAGTGTCCATGGTCAATCTATAACAAACCACGCGATATAGGTAGGTAATTGACCATATATAACGGCCAGGTACAATACGTTAGGATTAGAATCGGTAAGTCTTTTGTCGATATTAAGTTATTGTATCTTTCGTATATTTTTTTTACCACATTTTTTTCTACGTCAATTTTTCTTTTTTTTATGATCATTATTATTTTTGCGGAATTTGGTTTTGGAGAAGAAGAAAATCGGTTCCTGCATCACCATATCCACTGAAGTCAAGGAGTCTTTTAGTTTTAATGTCCGGTAAATAAAATTAGATTTTGTAAATATGACTAAAATTGGTTTGAATTTATAATGTCATCACAGTGCGTGTATCTGATCCCAAGGTTTGTTGAAATAACAAAATTTGGATAGCGTGTCACTGTCGCTATATAATCTTGAAGATACATCATCAGTTCCTGCGCTGCCATTGCCTTCCTAATAGACCTTTTTCGATATTTTCCGTTCAATCACGGTTCGTCATAATGCTATGTAGTTTCAGACCAAAAAGAAGGCCAACAACACTTCCGGTTAAGGAGATCATTGTATAATTATATGACCTAGAATATATATTATAAAGTAATTGGTGTCATATTTGAAAAACAGCCTGTTGGAAAATGATAACACTTGTCATATTTACACGAGAGAACATTTATCTAAACTTAATTTGTCACAGATGAACCAGATATCAATGAATGTCTTCAATGTAAATTTTACATAACCGAAAAGTACCTTGTCCAAATTTCAATTGAAGACACGTAATCTGAGTACAAACTATTCCGACAAAACTGAACAGAATGGAACAACTTGAATATGGTACATTCGCTCCTCGTGTCTGAAATAACAAGTCAAAATAACGAAGAAAGCGGTCTGGGTTTTAGTTGTTCTCAGAATGTGCGCTCAGTAACAGTTCGTGGGGGAACTGAATTCTACCAGTAATAAAAATAATATTCCGTTGAAAATTGAAATTGGTAAATATAAAATTGATCCGCTCTCCGTTACCTTTTTTTAGCACATGAATGTTAACCGGGAAGTACCGGTAGAATATTCAAAGGAGAATCTCGTATTCCGAGGGGCATGGCGTCTTGTCTTGCTGTCCACTACATCCCATTCTTAGCCGTACTAGTAGAGATGTATTTGTCTGAGAATTATCTGTTTTGTGAATTTCCACGGGGATTCTCTTTCTACGCTGTCAAAAGCTTTGAATTCGATGTACAATGGTGACTCCCATTTCATGGATTGTTCAATGATAATACAAAATCAGTGCTTTAGCCATCATGACCTGACTGGTTCCCAGCCTATCAGTGCTTTAACCGTTCTAGGCCTTCATGACCTAGCTGGTTTCCAGCCTAACAGTGCTTTAATTGCTCTATGTGACATCATGACCTAACTGGTTCCACCCTAACAGTGCTTTAGTCGCTCTAGGTGCCATCGTGACCTAACGGGTTCCAAACCTATTATTGCTTTAGCCGCTCTTTGCGTTATCACTGCCTAACTGGTCCCCACCATATCAATGCTTTAGATACTCCATCATGACCTGACTGGTTCCCAGTCTATCAGTGCTTTAACCGTTCTAGGTATCATCATGACCTAGCTGATTCCCAGTATATGAATGTTTTAGTTGCTCTATGTGCCATCATGACCTAACTTGTACCCACCTTATCAGTGCTTTAGCCGCTCTAGGTGCCATCAAGACCTAACTGGTTCCCAACCGATCATTGCTTTAGTCGCTCTAGGTGCCATCGTGACCTAACGGGTTCCAAACCTATTATTGCTTTAGCCGCTCTTTGCGTTATCACTGCCTAACTGGTCCCCACCATATCAATGCTTTAGATACTCCATCATGACCTGACTGGTTCCCAGTCTATCAGTGCTTTAACCGTTCTAGGTATCATCATGACCTAGCTGATTCCCAGTATATGAATGTTTTAGTTGCTCTATGTGCCATCATGACCTAACTTGTACCCACCTTATCAGTGCTTTAGCCGCTCTAGGTGCCATCAAGACCTAACTGGTTCCCAACCGATCATTGCTTTAGCCGCTCTTGTTGTCATCATGGCCTAACTGGTTCCCAACATCAGTGTTTTAGCCGCTCTGGGTGCCATCATGATTTCTTCTCCCTTATGCGAAGTTCATCTTTGTCCTTGTTTCATTAGTATACAATGGTCACATCCACGGATAGTTTTGATTATCCAGCTTGGTTGAATTTGGTGCTAATACAGGTACATTGACATAGTTGGGTGTAACCTGACCTGGAGAAACTGATATCTTTATAGATCTCTTATTGATGGTCACATCCCATTGTTACTCTGAATCCGGAGTTATCATTCTCTAATTTCTGTAATGGCATTACCCATCAGTGGTATTACCTCCATTTCAGCTTTGTTTTCATGGTATCTCATTAAAGTTTCTTCAACTCTTCGTCAGCCTCGTTTGTTGGTACATTTGATAGAGATACTCTTCTATACATTACCCTTAATCTTGACCAGACGATTCCCTGATCCACTGGTTCCTAGCTATCCAATGTCTATGAGCCGTTCTGTAGGTCATCATGATCGCTACTCCTCTTGTATGATGGCTAACTTTGACATTGTTTCCTCATCTCTTTAAGTCCTTCCAACTTCAAACATTGTTCGCACATTCCATGATCCTCAGTGCTTGCATTAGTGCCAATCTGCCGTGAATTTTAACATATTAAAAAAATCCATAAATCCAAAATAAAAAAAAACAATAATATATTATTAGCTCAGCTTGTCCAAACTGGAAAAAGCTACAACTTAAAAACTAAATTATATCGCGGACAAGTGGACCATACGGTTAACTCAACCACAGTCAAGCCGAGACATTTTGGAGTCCTTTATATGATTTTGAATTATTATTTAGAAAGCAATCGAAAGTATATCTTGTAGCAAAAACGGAAGAATGCCAAGAATGTACCGTCGTTGAAGCTCATATTAAGAATGAAAACGGATACAGTGAGTAAAAATATTTTTATATCTTAAAAGTTAAAATCCGTATAAGTCAATCCGTGTAAATACGTCATTTTTTCAAATACGGAAACTTTGTAAATATTGTTTGCAAGCTACGACTTCACTGAACATAAAAGAGAAGTAATTGCTGAAAGAACTATGTTAAGCTCACTCAGTAATAAGAACTACTAGTAAATGCATAGGCCGAACTTTCTGCCCCGATTTTAAGCGAATTTTTTTTTCGGGGGGGGGGGGGGTATAACTATTTCGGGATTTTACCACAAAAAATCGCTTACAATCGGGGCAGAAAATTCGGCCTAGTAAATGCACTTACATTTTGTGTAACAGGCCGCAATAACATATTATTATTAGAGGATAATCAATGAATAGACTGACAGTCAAATTATAAAAGCGATATGAGCTGCCTTACGTGAAAAAAATTGACATGCCCATTTTATGCGATATTCTATCTCATATATATTCCAAAGAGGCCATCTGGTGGTTAGAATAACAAATGCATGTGTAAAATTGCAACAATCTTGCGAAACGTAACCCGGTATATCAGTTATTTTTGTCCGCCATACTTTGAGCATTGCAACTCTCGGTAAACTTTCGGTAATTTTTTTACGAAGATTACCGAGTGACCAATAAACATGTGCTATTTGCAGTTAATATATATTCTATTATTATTATTACCTTTGGCGTTTATTTTCGTACATCATCAATTCATACCTAAATCAGGCAAAGTTTGTCTTTTTCGTCGTTTCAAAACATTCGTTTCTGAAATTATCCACGTGCCGGCTATATCAGGTGATCTCGACCCATTTTTAACTCGTCACATCGCATTCTCGGCTATATCATTCATGAAACATATGATCATGATCTGTCCAACTCCTCCAGAAATGGTGGCACAATTGTAAAACATTAGGTACGCATACTTTTTACAGTTATACTGTTTTGATTTTGTCAACATTCAAGGTAACATTAAAGATCGGGAAAATTTCTTTTAGTGACCTCATATATTTATTCATATATTCATCCGATTTTCTTCAGGTATTTAATATAGCTTTGAAAAGCATACATTTTACATAATACATGCACTTTCCAATAAAAATCACGTCCTGTATTTTAAAAAATAAATATAAAACACATAAAAATCGGCAGACTTTAACATAGTCCGAGACCGAGATCCCGAGACCGAGATCCCCTGACCGAATTACGAAGTACATTTGATATGGCAAAAGAGTTTATCTGAAAGGTCATTGAAATATAGCTGAATTTTTAAATTCTAATAAAACAAATAACTTCGAAAATATTATCTTTTTCAACGATTTACGTGTTTGATAATGTATTTGAACACACATTGCATCATATTCTGGAGTATTTGCCAGGGGACAAAGATAATCTTTGTGACAGCTTATATCGCTTTAAATGTATAAATAAACAAAATAATGAATACATTAATAAACAAATAAATTCATGTAAGCTAGATAAATATATAGATAGATAAATAAATACATGTAGATATATAGCCAAATAATTAGATACGTATTTAAATAAATACATTATATATAAATAAATATATGTACGAATAAAGAAATAAAATAAAACATTTTGAAAGTATTGATGTCTCTGATAAAAATAGGCAATAATGTAGTTGTATAGGTCGTTGCGTCCCTTTTTTTACCAGGCTAAATTTCAGGAAACCAGTTAAACTTTTCCGGTTGCTACCAACAGATGTCGCTTGCGTACATCTTCGTGGATTATTTTTAGACCAGTGGTTATAAATAAGTAAGTCCTGTTTTGTTTGTGTGTCTTATTGTATGACATTTTCTTTTCGTAGTATGAATGAAGTCAGTTAACTAGACATAATTTTCAAGAATTCACTTTCATGTATGTAATGTTTTATTTTTAGCTGTTTAAATTTACGTGCGATTTCAGGAGTAAACCGTTGTTTCAGCGAAATCAACAAAATGAAATGAACCTAAAATGATTACGTTTTGCACTGAATGGCTTATATATGTGTAATACGCAGAATAAGAAAATCTTTTATATTTCATATTCTCATTTTCTCTCCATTATTTTATCTCTTTGTGCTGCTTAATTGTAAAGCTACAGTATGCTGTATCACTTAACAATTATTGTATTGACCATACATCGTGTTTCTTTATAAATAATTAAAGTCGGTAGGCACTAAGGCAGAATAGCATATTGTCATAGACAGGAAAGATTATTGATAACTTTTTATGATACTACACATTAAGCCTACATAACGGGTATTGCATATATGTTTCTGCTCTAATGGTGTCAGATGTCGGCACTAGTAAGGAAGTATTTTTGGTACTTTCTAAGGTCACGGTTCACTACGACACTAGTCCAAAGGTTCACCAAATCTGAAGGTTCACCAGTCCAAAGGTTCACTGGTCTGATATAGCCAGACTCTGGTTATACCGGTGTAACATAAAAAGTGACCCAAGAAATATAAAACAAGGTTTGATCTTTATTCTATTACACCCATTCACTAAGAGAAAATTTACACATATCAGTAGAAAAATTTAGAAAATACTGAGGTGTATTGATCCGTACCTGTAGAAAAGTTTAAGGCCCAGGTATATTTTGAAAATTTCTACCATAGAAAAATGACCAGGGCTATATTTTATTATAGAAATATGACCAGGTTATGGTTTTTATGGTACACCAAAATCACATTAATGAGTTAAAACTATTTTTCTCTCAGTTAAACCTAGTTTTTCTCTCTTTTATATAGCATACAAGTTCAACATAGTTTTTCTCTAGTTAATCAATTTTTCTCGTAAATTACAACAACTGGAGAAAGTTAAACATGTAGAAAAACTAAATTTAACTGTGCCAAAATCACATATATGTAATACTGGTTTTCTTCAGTTTATATGCATGGGGGCAAAACTAGGTGTAACTGAAAAAAACTTGGTTTAGCTGATAAAGCATTCCAAAATCATAATAACCCATCAACCCCTGAAAAACAATGGAGTCTTCTGTAATTCCTAGTTAAACCTAGTTTTTCTCCAAGGTTGAGACTTATAAAAGTGTGTCACCAAATTAAGAAGTATATATTGAATCTCATCCTTTGGGGTGTGAAACAGCTAAAGGTCGACAATTAAGAGAAATAAAATCTCAAGCTTTCAGGGTGAAACAACAAAAGTTTGATGATTAAAAAAAATAAAATCTTGACCTTTTAGGGCGAAACAATGCCAAGTACTAAGTACTAAATAAGGTAGGTAATTCCTATGGGAACTCTTGCCACAGCAGATTCAGAGATCTCACAGAATACATATCTAATTTACATGTAGCAAGAGTCCCCATAGGAATTAGGGACTAGGGTGCTTTATCTACCCCAAATAATTTTGTTGAAATTGAAAAATATGATGTTAAAGCTTTTGCAACTTTGTATAATTCCTTTTCAGTGCTATACAGTACTCGTGGATCAATGTTCACAATAATACTAAATACGTGTATAACGTAGTGTTCACAGGGCAGTAGTCGACTAGTTGTTCATCGAATGGGACGTTAAACAATAATAAACCAAAAAGGACCAAAACTTGGTACATCTTTAAAAATCTTCTTCTCATGAACGGATGAAGTCAATATCTGCAAAGTTTGAAAATGAAAATGAAATCTGTCCATAAACGAGCCACTAGGGGGCACTTCAGTAACACAGGGTATATTTGTATTACAAATTGTTTAATAACTCAAAATTTTTGTATACAAAGATGTATGAGAAAGTTGTTAGGAATTATCTGAGGATCATTTTGATAAAATTTCAAGGTCAAAGGTCAAGGTCACAGGCAAAAGTAAATAAATGGAAAATATAAGATTTTGAAAAGTTTTCAACATTTTTGACTACTTAGGCAGAACCATTGGACCAATTTAAACCAAACTTGACAGGAAGTATAACCCATGTAAACTCGCATAAAATTTGCAGATAAAAAGGGGCTAGGACCAAACATGGCTGTCATGGCTAAATATAGAATGAATGAGTCAGCAGATATTTTTTTATTTAATACATGTATCTCCAAATTTTTAAAGCTAGAGAAAAACTGTTACCTTAAAATGAGCCGCTTGAAAAATCTACTAACATTTCACACTGGTGGAAGTTGTCGGGTCGACCCTTATGTGAGTTATTTCCCCTTTTTTGTAAATTTATCATGTTTTTTTTTTATGTTTTTTGACATTATCTTGAAAAGCATAATAGTTAGAGTAAAAGTGAAAGAAGCAAATATGTTCAGCATGCAAAGATCTACAAAAAAGTCATTATGGCCGAAATTGTTAGGTTGCCTCTTATTGGAATTTTTTCCCCTTTTAAGTGGATTGTCATGTTTTTCAATGTTTTTTTTACATTATCTTGAAAAGTGTAATAGATAGAGAGAACATGAAAAAAGAAAAAATTCAGCATGCAAAGATCTACAAAAAGTCAATAAAGCCAAAATTGTCAGGTTGCCCCTTATGGGAGTTATTTCTCCTTTTAAGTGGATTTTTCTGGTTTCCAATGTTTTATGGCATTATCTTGAAAAGTATAATAGGTTTTTCCTTCTTTTCAGCAGATTTTTCATCTTTTTGGATGTTTTTTGACATTATCATGAAAAGTATAATAGATAGAGAGAATGTGAAAGAAGCAAAAATGTTCAGCATGCTAAGATCTACAATAAGTCAGTAAAGCTGAAATTGTCAGGTTGCCCCTTATGGGAGTTATTTTCCCTTTTAAGTGGATTTTTTCTGTTTTTCGATGTGTTTTGACATTATCTTGAAAAGTAGGTAGAGTAGAACTAGAAGTGAAAGAAGCAAAAATGTTCAGCATGCAAAGATCTACAAAAAATTAATAGGGCTTAAATTATCAGGTTTTCCTTTAGGCCATAATAAAAAAAATCCTAGATTCTCATCCCCGCCCGCCCCGATTTTCACGCCCGCCCCGATTTTTTTTATTTTTTAAATTTACGTTTATTTTGAATAAGTCGACCGGAAATATCCCGTGTCTTGTCCGATTCCGTTCCGTAATGTTCTGCTTCAGAACCATTCCGGTGGTTATTTTTATATTAAAAAGCAGACAAACTGGTTTTCGTCGTTATTTTCATTAGAAAATCTAAGACGTTAGCTGTATTGGTTGATAATAACGCAATAATGAATATGCATTTACGATAAACCAATCAACGAACGTCTATATTTTCTTCTGTTCAAACATGGCTGACAGACGACGTGAATATAAAAAAACTACGTGTAATAGAATAAACATCTCAGAGATATGGAATTATGTCATGTCATAACTTAATGACGATGGATTTATAAATCTTAAAGATCAAGTAAGCATTACCAACAAATATCGGACGTCAGTGGTAAGAAAAACTGTGGTTGAAATGATCGCTAAACTGCTGTGAAAATGGCCGCATCTTGCTACGAAGAAAATATATGGGAGGATTTCACCCGATAGTTCCGCCAAAATTTTCGGCTAGATAAGCAACAGTTACTGTGGAAAATCTAAAAACGGAACTTTTTTTCATGTGACCCTAATTGCAAAGTTGGCGATATTGTGCTTTTTCTTGGCAACTATATTCAGTTTTCCCAGAACTCGGATGGTTCTGAAAAAAAGTTACAATGATCCTGTGTAGGTGACATGTCGATAGTCCGACGGTCCGATAGTCCGACAGTTAAATCTCATGGCTATCAAGAGGATTAAACAGACAAAAAAGTCACTTAAATATTTGACGCAGTGTCTGCTTTGTCACCAATTGTAATAACTTTTTTTAAAGCCTCTTATTGGGTTCAAACCCATCTTTTCTCTTTTAAATTGGTCAAATTGTGTCTTAAGACGGTCATCCCATTTTCCCCTATTTTTAAAATAATTCTCTGATTTTGAAATTTTTATTACAAATTGTGTCCACTATCGAACCGTCGGACTATCGGGATGTCCCCGTATTCTTATGTCTGCAGCATCAAAGGCAAACTATTTACCCGAGAAGCATAGCAACACAGTTAATGAAAAAATAAAGCTACAGAATGCGGCAGGTTTTACCCCCCCCCCCCAAAAAAAGCTACCCAAAAAGATCCAAAAACAATTAAATCGAAATAAGTTTGCATCAATAATCATTTGAAATGCATTTTCTTCTGTATAAATCTTTCAGAGACAGCTAGAAATTAAAAAAAATCAACATTTATCACTTCTCATCAACTTGGATAAAACAGGCATTATCAAAAAAACATCTACAGCATTAGAAATATTCATCATATTATAATAAGATTACTAAAATTGTTCTGTTTTAAATGTTTTGTGTGTTTTTTGGGTCATTTTGGATTTTCAGGGGTATTTTTGGATGTTATTTGGGTCTTTTGGAATCGTTTTGCCCTACAGAATGACATTATTGATGGCTACAAGAGCAAAATGATAGATTTCTTAGTGCCAATGTTAAAGGTAAGTTTTTTTTTTCATAAAATTGGCTGTCTGTCTATGGTAGCCTACATTGATGAAAATCTCATACATTAGAGT
The DNA here is from genome assembly GCA_030159075.1 of Atrina japonica. Taxonomy (NCBI): domain Eukaryota; kingdom Metazoa; phylum Mollusca; class Bivalvia; order Pterioida; family Pinnidae; genus Atrina; species Atrina japonica. Next base: position 102,411 of record BROG01000454.1, on the reverse strand, counting down.
CAATGGGATGCCAAATACCAGAAATCTTGCTCAATTGAAGGCGTATTGACGGCCTTCATGGCAAAAAAATAACGCAAGTAGGATTTTTGTTTTTTAACATAACATTGGTTACAATTTTGGTATCTAGTGATTCTAGTCATTTGTACATGATGTAGATATTGATTTTTTGTTTAAATTTGTTGATTTTGTGTTATTATTATATTTTGACATGAGTCAGAATAAAACTATGATAGTTAACAGTCTTTTTTTCACTGTTTGCCGAGTCAATTTAGTTATATTCAGTGTCAATTCATTTCAGAGAAAAATAAAAAATAAAAAATAAAATTCGCCCCCCCGCCCCAAATTTTTTGAAAAAGTGGATGAGAATCTAGCAATTTTTTTATTATGGCCTTATGAGACTTTTTTTACCCTTTTAACTAAGCATATTTTTCATGTTTTTGGATGTTTTTGACATTATCTTGAAAAGTATGATAGATAGAGAGAAAGTGAATAGGCAAAATGTTCAGCATGCAAAGATCTACAAAAAAGTCTTAAAGCCAAAATTGTCAGGTAGACCTTCATAGGAGTTATTTCCCCTTTAAATGGATTTTTCATGTTTTTGACAATTTTGTCTTGAAAAGTATAATAGATACAGAGAAAGAGAAAGAAGCAAAAATGTTCAGTATGCAAAGATTTATGAAAATGTAACAGGAATTAAATTGTCAGGTTAACCCTTGTGAGGGTGATCCTTGTGAAAGTTAGTTTCCCTTTTAAATGGATTTTGCATGTTTTCTACTGTTGGTTACAAATAATCTCGAAAGATCTATAAAGATATCGGCAAGGGAAGTCTACCCTTATGCAAGTTAATTCTCCATTTCAATGAATTTTTTAAGGTTTTGGTTGTTTTTCAGTATATTGTCAGTAAAATACATTTCACTCAGGTGATTATTGAGGCCCCCAATGAGCCTACATTTTTCATTTTTATTAGCCATTTTATCTCTTACACATTTTTTTATGTTTTCTGCAATGTTGACCAATTTTGCCAAGTGAACGACTTAAGCCCCTTGGGCCTCTTGTTTATGATTTCCTCAATTATCTCCCCTTGCATCCTCATTGATCATTAAAGTGTTTTACTTGTACATAGGTGAAGAAATGTTTTTGTGTGTGTGTTTTGTTTTTGTGGAATTTTTGAATTTCTTAAAAAAGCAATATTTATGTTTCTTGGCCAGATCAGCTTATATGTACATATTCTTCTTGGTCTTCTTTCCACATTTGTAGATGGTTTTTAGGTGATCAATTAAGGTCCTCTTGGGCCTCTTGTTGCATGATTTCCTCAATTATCTCCACTTGCATTCACTTTGATGCATCCATTTATATATATCAGGGCTCTACAACAGTAAAAAAATTCACTCTTCATTTGGCCAGTGAACCAGAAATTTTACTAGCCAGCCAGGAACTTTTACTCGCCAATATATTTATATATATATATATAATATATATATATATATATATGTGTGTGTGTGTGTTTGTGTTCTTAAAAAATCCACTGGATGAAAATATAGAAATGAAATTCTTAAATAAAGTTTCAAGTTTATGTAACATTTTATTGTTTCAATCCATTTAAAACAAGGTTATTAACTGCATGTTGACCTTTTGTGCATTTTTTATCAATCATTAGTGTTTATATGCCTATATTTTTCATATTTGTTGCTCTAATATCGAGGCAACCTAAAAACTGTTTTTACATATTTAAACGCCAGTTTCTTTTCGACAGAATTTACAAAACAGAGACCCCACTAGAATTGAAATTTTGCCTGTAAGTTAAAATCTAGATTCCTCAATGACTTGATCGTCAGACAAAACAACTATGAAGTTCTTTAATTTATAGGTGTTTGTCCGACTCTCATTTTAATTTACAGATAAAATTCCCAGTTCACTGTGGTTAATCCCTTTGGGGATTCTGTATTTTATTGTGTTGCCCCACGATAAAACGGCCACGATAGAATCCTCAAAGGAATTAGGCTGTGGTCTGCCTGCCCTCCTCGTGTAACACTATGCCGAACTTTCTGCCCCGATTTTACCACTTAAATTTAAAAATCGCTTAAATTAAAATCGAAATCGGGGCAGAAAGTTCGGCCTAGTCGAACACTAGCCATAACTTTGTTCCCGTATTCCTTTAACCAAGATCGTTTAAATATATTAGTGTCTAATGATGCTTCTGTTGAAATCGACCGAGAGAAGAAAATGTCATCGTGTGCTGTTAGGAAAATTTCAAGTCGAAAATATGAGAGCAATACAACGTGGTTTTTATTACAGTAATGCATGTGAGTTAGATAATTTGTTGTTGTAAAGCGCATAACAGACCATGATTTCGATCATTGTAATTTCACAGTGAGAACGGGACAAACTTTTGATTTCCGGTTCGGCGAAAAACTGGTCGCAATGTGGCGACTGAATGAGGATAAACACTCGCCAAAATCTAAAAAATGGTCGCATTTGCGAGTGATTTGGTCGCATTGTAGAGCGCTGTATATGATTTAATGTGTTTTACTTGTAATTTGCTGAAATTTAATTTTTAGAATTTTTTATGATTGCAAAAAGGGGGAGAGGCTTTTGTTTCAAAACCACAGAAGGAATTTTGACAAACCTTTACAGGAAGCAAGAACTCGAGGTCCTCAACAAAGTTAATAGTTTTATTTGAAGAAATGTTTTTGTGCAAGAATTTTAATGTTTAGAATTTTGTATGACTTTTGTAAAACAGCAATATATATGTTTCTTGGCCAGATCAGCCTACATGTACATATTCTTCTTGGTCTTCTTTCCACATTTGTAGATGGTTCTCAGGTGAGCGATTGAGGCCCTTTTGGGCCTCTTGTTTGTATCTTTCTGGTTTCAATCTTTTCCAAGATTGTGTTTTAAAAAATTGTGAAAAATTGGGGTATAATGAGAATTGGTTACAATTTCTTTTATATGGTGTCAGAATTGCCATACATTGTACCTGTACTTCAAATTTGCTGTAAGTTTAACATATGACACATATACATCACATAGGCGTCGGAACGGGGGGGGGCTTTTTTTTTTGCAAGGATAGACATAGGTGTTGAAAATTGCGGCTTAGTCCCCAGACGTTTCTGGCATGTGTGTGTTTTCAGTTGGTTTAGCCCCCCCCCCACTTTCAATTTGCTTCCGACGCCAATGCATCATTTCATCTACATTGTATAATTAGTTTTCATGTTTTGTTATATTTGCTATCACATTTGAAAAGAAAACAATGTAATTATGGGTATTTTGAAAATAACATTGAAATTTTTAATACTTGTACATTTGTAAATGTCAGAATTACCTCAAAATTGCAGCACATCTTTACTAAGTTTTGTAGTTTGATATTATATACTGTACATGTGTGTACAAGTTCTTATACCTTTGAAATGTTTCTTACATGTAGATAATAATATGTAAAAAATGTAATTTTGAAGTAATTTGAAAATTTGCCTTAACTTCTTTAATTAGACAATAGTGTCAGAATGCATATGACGTCAATTTTGATACAACCTTCATTATACATACATGTACAGTACAGCATATTTTTAATATGGAAAATTATATTTTTACATGCAGTTATACCTGTACATATATATGTACATGTATATATTTGTACAAGATTTTTGTTTGAATTTTTTTACTTTAAAATTTATTGACTTTACTGCTCTCAAATTGAATGTGGCTAGATCTAAAATTAAATTTATGCATATACGTACTTGTACTTTTATATGATTGGACTAGAATTAAGTCACAATTACATGTACGTGAGTGTGAACATGTGCACGTGCAAGATTATCAACAGGAACATATAAACGTGGGTGTACCTTATTTTGTCACCTGAACTTTGTACTTTTTACTAGAGAATGTGGTGAATGACCAACTCTTGAGTGTTACACTATAATCTCTTCACAATGTGTACAATGTAGGTAAGTATGTCGTTGTACTGGTCATGCCAAACCATCATGTTCGTATAATATATGTCAGTCAGATAGCTTCAAATAACCTGGGTTTTTAAACTTTCTGGTTGTTAGGCCAAGGTAACGGATTCTTTGTCAGTGAGGATGTACATGTATATTTGAAATATGTATCGCATATCTTTGATGTGCTTTACATGTAATGTAAGATACCAATACATATCAAGTGATATTTAAATACATGCACTATTGAAATGTCTTATTGATAGTGTCATAATTGTTAAGTTTTAATTTCTGTTTGCAATAACATTTCATCTGCGTATTTTTTCTTGTTTATTAGTAAATATACATGATTTAATTTGAAGCAGCAAGTTTCAAACATATTTAGGTGAACAGGTAAATTTCACAGGTAAGCTGCTTTGGTGAGCCTCTTACTTGTAATTGCTCCAGATACAGGTAATTGGTTCTCATTTTTGTCCAGTTGGTGTTCTGGGAACTAACTAGTGGTGACGCCATTCTTACTAGAGTGTGATATATACATGTACAGTATTGTACTGCTAGGACGAATCAGAGAATTTCATCACCTGGGCCTAAGTACATACATGTATATAAAAAGTGATTTACAATGCATTTTGACCTTTCACACTTATGTGATATCTCATTGAGATAAGTAGAAATATTAAATACCTAGGTATGCTAAAAATTTATATTAACAAGTCTTCTTTACGTAATTAGCACCGGTAATATTCAAATTGACGTGTACAACCACACGTCCATATGTTCTGGAATGTTACTTAAGGCAAGTTAAGCTTTTTGTTTAATTCATGAATCATTGAATTGGGGAGACATTTCTTAAAAAATATTACTGGTCACAGATCTGACAAAGGAGGTATGTAGGATATTTCTATTTCCTTGTTTTCAAGCCTTTTACCTCTTATATGGGTAGATACATTTAAGTTACATGTACTCTCGGAGTCACTTGTATTTGTAGATTTGTAATTGCCAGCTGTATCATCAATCTCTGCCTTTGAAACATTTTTTTTTCTCATAATAAGAGAGAATGGTGATAACTGGTATTTTCTTTTATAGATACATGTATTGCCACATTTACTTGTGAAGAAAATGTTCATGTGTCAGAGATTCAGTTGTTTGAATAACCCCAAATCACAAATTTTTACGAGTTGATGGAACATCAATGCAGTTATGTTATGCTAAGTTGTTTATTTGGAACAAGTCAAAGCACATTTTGCAGTATGGGGTTAATAACACATTATATTGACTCAAAATTACACATGTATGTGCATTTCAGCAACAAATATAAACTCAACTTCAAGACTGAAATTTCCAAATCACACTTTTATTTGTATATTTTTGCTTTTTAATATGACGAAAATATAGTAACAATTTGCTGAAAAATAAAGGTCTATAAGACTTGTTGAAATATATGCTATTAAAGGTCTGTTCGGCATCCTTTATGAATTGATATTAAAAATTTGCTTTAGAATGTTACTTTTCTATTATTTTTTACCATTTATACTCTTGTGATAGAATTAACATTAAAAACGATAGACTGGACTGATAACAATTCTTGTGCATGATTAATATGCAAATGAGTTTTGGTCAAGTTTCCCTTACTGTGTATTGACAAGATCTGTCTGAAGTTGGACATAGAAGTTGTGTCATTCCTCATTCAGGTGATCTTAACTGGTGAGACTTTGAAAATGTTTTACATGTAAACAAATTGACCTAGAGATTTAAGGCTACTGATAGGAAGTATAGCATAGAAATTTAATGTTGATGAAAAGATTTTTATAGGCACAAGATTTTATAATCATATCGCTGATCTGTGTAGTTTGTTACATAATAAATAAGCCATCAGTACTCACGTTGGGCCAAATGCCTGACCTGATTTTTAATTACTTTTTTTGTAAAACCTAATTTTACTGAATTAAAAAATATTCAGTATACTGAGTGTATTATACCTCATTAAAACTTACAGTTGCCATCAACTAGCATCGGTACTTTTAGTACTTTGATTATTTTTTTGATAATATTGGCTTTTATCAAACTTTCTTCAAATAAGCTATAAATTGCATTATTATTTACAGTTGTATGCTAAAAATATATAAAAATTTATGTAAGTGTAGCATAAATTCTGTGTGTTTCATCTCAAAATCCTAAAATTGTTACAGGAACATAATCAGTTTGTCAGCTTCAGACCTTGATCTATTATTCAAGACAGTAAATGATCATACCTGAATGTCATATCTATATAGGCATGAGGATGTAGTTCATCCTCATCTTTTAGTTACTTGTAACTCACTGCAAACCCATTCATCCCTATGTCATATGTCATATCTATATAGGCATGAGGATGTAGTTCATCCTCATCTTTTAGTTACTTGTAACTCACTGCTAACCCATTCATCCCTATGTCATATGTCATATCTATATACATGTAGGCATGAGGATGTAGTTCGTCCTCATCTTTTAGTTACTTGTAACTCACTGCTAACCCATTCATCCCTATGTCATATGTCATATCTATATAGGCATGAGGATATAGTTCGTCCTCATCTTTTAGTTACTTGTAACTCGCTGTTAACCCATTCATCCCTAAAGACACATTTGGACTTGTTTAAGTCATTAATTTCTAAAAGAGTCCATTGTGTCTCAGGGGTTTGATGAGTTACATAACTAGAGTAAATCTCCTTGTTGTATCTGTATATGTGTCCCCTGCATGTTCAATTTGTACTTGTAACTGTCTTGTAAAATTATTCATACAGTTGTCTCCCCTTTTGTTCAGTATAATGCTATTTATTTATATCTTTTGGGGAACAAATTTGATACTTTTTTAGGGACCTCAGTTCAGGTTAATGATAATACACTATATTGCAAAATTGATTGATCATTCTTAAACATTCAGACATTTTCTTTAATCTATTTCAGCGTTTTGAATTGATCAAACAAGCACAATGAGTACAACAGCCATTAAAAGAGATGCTCAAGGCCAAGTGGTGAATGGGGCCACAAGTAATTGTTTAAATACTGCAGATCCCGATATTGCTAGTCGTATTTACAAAAGAGAACCGCTTTACAGGTAAAACATGTAACTAGAATATGATGTATAATTATCACAAGTTATGTAAATGTTTGAAAATGAAATCTGTTACTTTGATTTATGGGTGATTAAATAAAAATGGTTAAGTTATTAAAGAACGCAGTTGTTAACATATACATGTTTGCTACAAAATCAATCTCTCTCTCTCTTTCTCTCTCTCTCTCTCTCTCTCTCTCTCTCTCTCTCTCTCTCTCTCTCTCTTTTTCTTTTTCTTTTCCCCCCTCCCTTCCTCCCTCCCAAAGTGGGGCTTGAACCTTAACCTGTAACCAGAAGTGGTGCAAAGCCAGATGCTCTAACCACTCGGCCACGTAGGCCCAATCATCAATGAGGTTAAGGAAAGATTACATGCTATTGCCTGGGCATTGGCACCAGCATCTGGTTAAGGAGAATGTTTTAGGTCAGATTTACTTACTTTTACAAAACTTGCATGGTACATACATGTATGTATATATTTCATATGATTCTAAGCATATGCTATGCACCAGATATTTTTTTGGAGGGGTGGCAACAATGATACTATTTTGGACATACTTAGTAGTCTATATTCATTGGTGTGGTTAAGGTGATTGGTTTAATTCAAGTTAGTTCTGGGGTTTAAATATGTTGCTGTTACATGAGGGTGAGCGTTGTAATCTTTGATTCCTCCATATGTTATGTTAATGGTGCTGTTTTAGTTTGATGTCATTTTCAAGAAATTAAAATTTTGACCCTATGTTGTATACGTGACAATCGTATTAAGGAGAACCTTTGAAATCTAATTACGATATTGTACGTTTACAGGTGACCCCGTTCTTCATTAATTCTTTTCATTCCTTACCTCATTTGTCATTTATAACAATTATCGAAGAACTTTACGGTAGCAAAATATATCACATGACCCCAGTGTACAAAAAATTTCTATGTTCATTGTGATTACATTACAGCTGATGAACATGTATTACTGACAACTACATGATCCTCTCTGTAAGAACATCACACTAAACAATGACCTAGTCAGGTTACAGGCATATCAATGTCGAAAATATCTCTAAAAAAAATTCAGTATGCATCTAGATATAAGAGAATTGATTTGTTTAATTTGTTCAGGATTTTATCCAATTTCTCATGAAGAGTGAAATAGGGTAACTATGTGTTGTTTTTTTCTTTAATTTCTTAAGTTAACCCATGAATTATGTAGATAAATTATGTACACACAAAAATTGAAAATGCTAATTTTTGAATCACTTCACAAAATTAGATAGTTTTTTTTCTGTAAAACAAGTAAACTTACATGTATACATGTTGTTATATTATAAACTAACTTATATTTTGTTGTGTTACATTTGTATATGTTTTATATCAGTTTGAAAATAATGCTTTTAAGAGATGAAATGTTAAATAATTCTACACGTACATTTGTATACAAAAGTATTGAACAAATATACATGTATATTATTACATAGTGACTAGATATTTATATACAGTTGTGTGACTAATACCCGTGGTATACAGTTTCTTTAACAAAAATGTAATAGAGACTAGATATTTATACTACAGTTGTGTGACTAATACCCGTGGTATACAGTTTCTTTAACAAAAATGTAATAGAGACTAGATATTTATAATACAGTTGTGTGACTAATACCCGTGGTATACAGTTTCTTTAACAAAAATGTAACAGAGACTAGATATTTATATAATACAGTTGTGTGACTAATACCCGTGGTATACAGTTTCTTTAACAAAAATGTAATAGTGACTAGATATTTATATACAGTTGTGTGACTAATACCCGTTGTATACAGTTTCTTTAACAAAAATGTAACAGAGACTGGATATTTATACTACAGTTGTGTGACTAATACCCGTGGTATACAGTTTGTTCAGTACACAAAATGTAATAGAGACTAGATATATAGTAATACAGTTGTGTAGCATGCTTTCCCTGGTATAAGTTTCTTAAACAAAAAAAATATGACTAGATATTTATAATACAGTATGTGACTAATACCCAAAAGTATACAGTTTCTTTAACAAAAATGTAACAGAGACTGGATATTTATACTACAGTTGTGTGACTAATGACATACATGTATTTTCAGTATACAAATGTAGTGTGATAAATAGTCTACATGTTTGTAGCATGCTTTGACTACTAATCAAACGTAACAAAAATATGATAACATAGAATTTGGTATGTATATATACAAAAGTAACATGACTAACGTGCAACAGAGATGTGACTAATTGTTAATAGAATATTACATTAATCATTTTTTATTGTAACTATTCATGGTTTTATGCTACTATTTTTAACCCTATTATTTCTTCTGGCAGCCATCAATGTCATCAATGATTGTGGCTTCAAATTAATTTAAAACCACCTTATTTACCAGATCTTGCTCTGTCAAACCATTTATTCCCAAAGTTGAAATAAAACTTGTACTGAGAGGTCTACCACCTGCCTTCATAGATTACATTTTAGTGGCAGATAGGTGGTTTCTCGAGACAGGTTCCCCGGTTGAGGTGTAAGTAGATTTAGAACATACATTATAGGACACTATTAATATATAACTGTAAATTAATTATGTTTCACAAAGACTTTTTCTTTGTATTTAAAAAAGGCATAAATGTCTTGGACTCTCTGGTGTGACTGAATGAGAATACAGTAAAACCTGCTATAGTGACCACCTGTGTATAAAGACACAAAGACCATTTTTTGTTGTCCCCAATAGTACCATTTGTGTACAAATCAGCCTCTATATAAAGATCACCTCCTTATTTTTCTTAGGTTTTCTTGTATCCCTAAGGATGTCATTATATACATGTTCAAGTTTCACTGTACATGTATGTAATTATTGCCATTTTTCATTTGTTTTCTTTAAATAAAGAAATGAACATGCACTACTATGCAAACTGTACATTTTGTAAGAAAAGCTTTGATAGCTGCCACTCAGCAAAGTTATTATTCGGGACATAAATCAGTATTCAGTTATTCATGAAGTCAAAGTGATTTATATCATACCTGTAACAGTGTGACTACATGTACCTTGGTGTACAACAGGTATCAGGACTAATTATGTTTACAAAGGTAATGTAACTAATGCAGGTTAGAAAAAAACATCAATTAAATATTTGTACAGTAGCATTTTCATTAATTGTATTGACTAAATCATGTAAATGTTTGTACAGATAACTTTGTGACTAATTGACTTGACTAAATGTTTATATAATAACATTGTGACTAATTGACTTGACTAAATGTTTATGTAATAACATTACCAATAGGGAACATTTGAGTAAGCCCGATTTACCGTTATGATCCTGCATTTATTTGCACCTTCTAGATTTTGCTCCTCATATGTTCTTCCTGTTTTCATATTTACCTTCGCAGCATATGTAAAGTAAATGGAAATATTTTTACTTTTTAGCACATTAAATTTATTTTATATAAAGAAACCCAAAAGACTCTTAAAACATACCACAGTGGCTTATTTAGTTGAACGCCATATTTCTGAAATGTATCAGACAGAGAAAAATGTGCAGACAGACCAGGAATCAAATCCAGGACCTTCAAAACACTTGCAGGGCACTTTTACCAATTGCGCTATGGGGGCTATCTATATATTATCGAAACCGGAAATAACATTTAGGAACATTTTTTTAGAATCACGCAACTGGCGATAATAAAAACAGGATTATTCAGTAATCCTGGCTAACTCAAAAGTTTCCTATTGCCTTGACTAAATGTTTATACATGTACCATGATATTGTGATTGTATTGACTTAAAATTTGTTCTGTATCCTTGTGACTAACTATGTTGACTAAATAATTGTACAATAACATTGACTGATTGACTAAATGTTCATTCTATAATATTATAACTAATATTATATTGACTGAAGGTTTATGCAATAACACGTGACTAATTGCATTTACTTCATTGTATATATTTGTACAAGATTATTGTGACTAATTGTATCGACTAGATATCGGTACATATTATTACAAATCATATGTGCGGCTACAGAAATTATCACTATACATTGTACAAAGTGTATATAACACAGAACAGTATATATGTACATTGTATGTACTTTGTTGTGAAAACATAAAAATCTACAAATTTAGTCAATGACACATACATGTACTTAATTTGCAATTCAGTGTATGTATACAGTTAACTCATTCATCCCTAAAGACACATTTGGATTGGTCTAAGTCATTGATTTACAGAAGAGTCCATTGTTTTTCAGGGGTTGATAAGTAAATGAAGTTCATTGTTTTCATGATTCTTGTATTACTGGCATTGTGCATCTGGTGAATTATATATGTACATTCATATGTTTAATTTTTGATTGCAGAGTTTTCGTTAACAGAAGTCTCAACTTGGACAAGATCAAATTCATTGGCTTTGATATGGATTATACATTAGCTGGTAAGATACCTCCATTTACCTTACATCTTGAAAACTTCCAACAATAAAGATAATGTGTAAATAGCAAAAATGCACTGCAATGAAAAAAAAATACAAAAATATATACATGGATGATATTGTGAGCTGGTCACTTATGGGATTTATTTTTTATTTTATGTGGATTTTTCATGTATAAGCCATACACCCTTTTTTAAATTCTTTGTCTGTGAAACAACGCTTTGCCTACATTTGTCCTTGGGACTGCAAAATTATGTCAGTTACTTTGATCAAGTAAAGAACATTACTGCCATGGCTGAAAATAGTGCAAGAGTCAACACAATTTTCTGGCTTACATCATGTAGAATTTACATATATAATACACTTTAGATATAGGAAAAATATGTCTGCTCAAATTGTTAAGTAAGACAACCTCTACAAATTTTCCTTTTGAAAAATATCATGGCAACTTCTTGTAGGAGTTATTGCCCTTTTATGGTGATTTTTGACAGAATTTTCAATGATGATTAAAGCTAAATAATACATTCAAATTTGACGTTAAAATGTCAAGGTGAGCTGTACAGGCACCTTAGCTTTATTTTTGTTGTGTACATTGTTGCTGTATGCTCAGGCACCTTAGCTTTATCTCTTATTGTGTTGTGTACATTGTTGCTTTATACATGCACTTATTATGTACAGCGTTATGTACTATACAAGTAGATTTACTTACTTAAATAATGGCTGTATTTTGGTACTGCTGAAGTAGTTAATGACAATAGCCTAAAATGCAATTACAGTCTTATTTTTTATATTATCTCATTTTCAGTACTGATACATGTATTGATTAGGTTTTAATGCACTTTGATCAAAGATCAAATATTGGGGATTTATTATTTTTCCACAAATTAAGTTTCAACCAAAGTTGGTACATGTTCATGTTGCTTTATAGCGGTTTCGGTGTTTTCAGACATTGAAAAGTTCTTGAACATAGAGTCAGTCCTTGAAAAGTGCTTGAAAACAAAAATACCTGTGAGAAATGCTTACGTTAAAGCAAAATGCTTAATTTATTTTATCTGACTGCTTGAATGATACTTCTTGCTTGTTTATTCATATCTGAAGAAAGCCTTTTATATAAAAAAAAAATAGCTCAATCATACAGACTGATTCAGTTTGTGTTTAGCATTTTTTGTGATGCTGTACTGCTGGATCTCTTTAGTGTGTAGTGAATAAACTGGAATTCTATGCAGTATTTTGAGGACCGCCAATGAAATTTAAAGAACTTTGCTGTCAGTGTTTCTTTTTTACTTTGTTTGGCTTACAAGCTCTTGGTAACTTAAACATACCCATTAAAAGTGCTTGAAAAACACTATTGATAAGTCCCGGGAAAGTGTTTGAAAAATTCTTTTTATTGGCTGTATGTACATGTACCATGATGAGGTATTTGATGAGTTTGATAATAGTCAACAGTTGGCGATATCTGTCAGAGTTATGGGACTTTAAATCTTTGTGTTAGACTTAGCCCTCAGAGGCATAGTGATTCTCATAGATATTCTCTAACACATATCTTTTATTACAGTATACAAGTCACCAGTGTACGAGGCAATGGGTTTTAACATGTTGAAAGAGAGATTGGTATCTATAGGATATCCAGCAGATATCAAACAGTTCGAGTATGATCCAACTTTTCCATGCAGGTAATGATTAAAAGAGTGAAACCTAACATGAGAGACCACTCTCATAAAAGACCACCTGTCTTGTAACACCACTATCATATACCACCACTGGTCAGGTGACACCAATATCATATAAGACCACTGGTCTTGTGAGACCACTATCATATAAGACCACTTGTCTTGTGACACCACTATCATATAAGACCACCTGTCTTATGACACCACTATCATATAAGACCACCTGTCTTGTGACACCACTATCATATAAGACCATTGGTCTTGTGAGACCACTATCATATAAGACCACCTGTCTTGTGACACCATTATCATATAAGACCACTGGTCTTGTGACACCACTATCATATAAGACCACTTGTCTTGTGATACCACTATCATATACGACCACTTGTCTTGTGAGACCACTCTCATAAAAGACCACCTGTCTTGTTACACCACTGTCATATAAGACCACTTGTCTTGTGACACCACTGTCATATAAGACCACGGGTCTTGTGACACCACTATCACATAAGACCACTTGTCTTGTGACACCATTATCATATAAGACCACTGGTCTTGTGACACCATTATCATATAAGACCACTTGTCTTGTGATACCACTATCATATACGACCACTTGTCTTGTGAGACCACTCTCATAAAAGACCACCTGTCTTGTTACACCACTGTCATATAAGACCACTTGTCTTGTGACACCACTGTCATATAAGACCACGGGTCTTGTGACACCACTATCACATAAGACCACTTGTCTTGTGACACCACTGTCATATAAGACCACGTGTCTTGTTACACCACTGTCATATTAGACCACTTGTCTTGTGACACCACTATCACTCTTATAAATGACCATATGTCTCATGATCTAGAGACCACTCTCATAAAAAAGACCATCTGTCTTGAGAAACCTCTCTCATAAAAGACCACCAGTCTTGATGGACAATTTATGGTCACTCAGGACAGTTTCCATTGTATCCACAAGTAAAGAATATGTCATTACAGTTATATCTGTCTTGTAAGATCTCTCTCATAAAAGACCACCTGTCTGAAGTGACCACTCTTATATAAGACCACCTATCTTGTATAACCTATCTCATAAAAGATCACCTGTCTTGAGAGACCACTCTCATAAAAGACCACCTGTCTTGACAGACCACTCTCATAAAAGACCACCTGTCTTGACAGACCACTCTCATAAAAGGTCACCTGTCTTGACAGACCACTCATAAAAGACCACCTGTCTTGACAATCCACTCGAGAGACCTCTCTCATAGAAGACCACCTATCTTGTATGACCTCTCTCATAAAAGACCACCTGTCTTGACAGACCACTGTCATAAAAGACCACCTGTCTTGACAGACAACTCTCATAAAAGACCACCTATCTTGTTTGACCTCTCTCATAAAAGACCACCTGTCTTGACAGACCACTGTCATACAGACCACCTGTCTTGAGAGAGCACTCTCATAAATGAACATGTCTTAAGATCTAGAGACCACTCTCATAAAAGACCACCTGTCTTGACAGACAACTCTCATAAATGACCACCTTTTTTTAGATCCCTCTCTCATAAAAGACCACCTTTTTTGAGAGACCTCTGTCATAAAAGACCACCTGTCTTTAGAGACCACTCTTATAAAAGATCATCTGTCATGAGAGACCTCGCACATAAAAGACCATATGTCTCTCCACTCGTAAAAGACCATATGTCTCAAGAGACCACTCTTATAAAAGACCACCTATCTTGAGAGATAACCCTCGTTAAAGATCATCTGTCTTCTGAGACACATTCTGAAAACAACTTGGTTAAATCATCTTTTTAATAAAACCCATTTTACAAGACCACCTGTATTGAGAGACCACATTTTAGTGGCAGAATGGATGGTCTCTCAAGACCATGTACATTGGAACCTCGCCAAAAGACCACCTCACTTATGTCAATCTCAGTTAAGATTAGAGGTGAATGAAATGCTATTTATATATTTTATGTGTGTGTATCAGAAAATAACAATGAAAAAAAGAATAAAGTAAAGTTAATTGTATGCCATCTATAAATATTTGTGAAGAATCAGATAATATATATATATTTTTGGAAATCAATATCTTTGAAATTGAGAGGAAACAAATTAAAGACCTCTTAGTTTAATCTTAAAATGTTGTTTAATGAACTTCCTGACAATGACCATCTAATGACCTTGAGAATTATTGCTTTGAACTTTGTTGTTTATAGTTTACATTTCTTCTTTCAGAGGACTGTGGTTTGATAAACTACATGGGAATCTGTTGAAGGTGGATAGTTATGGCAATATTCTTGTATGTGTGCATGGTTTTAGATTTCTTAAAGGGTATGTATGCTATAGGGACCCATTTTACGAAAAAGTTGTAAGTCTTAGACTTGGCCTTGGGACTATTCTTACAACTTACAACCATTTGATTAAGAATTAGGACTTGTGACGTAAGACCCAATCATGTCCTTGTCTTTATGACAAACCAGACGCAATGTGTAAGTGTCATAATCTATCTTTGTTGTTGAAGCACATATAAATATTCATAAACCATCAATGTCATAGATGAAAATGTGTGAATATGGCTTAGCACTTGAGTTAGGTAGAGATGATAAAACAGTTCTGAGGCATGTCTGAAGGTCAGTTGACTTAAGAGTTACAACTCTTACAAACAGACCCCAGATAATAAAAAAATAAATTGTGTCACATAAAGAGATTTAAATTTAAATTGTAGCTAGTAGATGAGTGAAATTAAAAAAATATATATCAACAAAAAATAATATCATATAAATGGTACAAATCAAAGAACATGTCGTACAACTAATGGGCTTCATACGTTGTGACAAATTGGCAGATTTATTTTATATTTGGACTGGATTGCAAAGCAAATACTGGTCTAGAAATTGACAGTGTCTGTCTGTCCATCTGTCTGCCTTTCAGTCCATCTGTCCGTCTGCATTAACAGTTTAGTTTAGCTATTGCATTTTAGTTTTGTTGTTAGAAAATCATTTAGAGTAACAGGTTGTAACTTAACATGATGATAGAACATGACCTTAATTGAAAATCACCTTCATTTTTACCTTGACCTGTGACCTTTGAATGCTTCACAATTCAACCATACCACCTTTAGTGATTTGTTGTTACATCTGAGATGCATATACACAACACGCTATTGTATACATTATACATAGCATGCATAGTAGGGCTGCCGCCATAAACCAATATATCGGTGTAGTGCAATACATTGCTCCACAAAATGGATACTGCAATACAGGAACAGTGTACTGGTATATTGCCAAAGAAAATTATAAATTCAACTTTTCTTCTTGTTTAAATGAAATTTCTGGAAATTAAAACTCACCTTTCGATTGTTTTCATGAAAATATACACCAATGGACAAATTACTTCCGCTTTCATAACCCTCGATCACATGACCATTTGTATGTGTACTGAACTATGGCCCTGTATAACTACAAGCGCATTACAATATTGTGTTTCAACCGTAATGGTGACAAATACGGATCTGAAGTTGATTCCTAACAAAAAAGCAAATAGTGTCACACGGGAATATTTTTTTTTTCTTTGCAATATTCATGCGAAACACAAAAAAAGTAGTGTCTGGCGTTGTTGCATGCAAAAGGTACAATCACCGATGCCATTGTGGTGGAACGACAAATCTTATGTTGAATGATAGCCCATCCTGTAATATTGCAGTACAGGAAGAGTAGAATTTAAAATTAAATCTTTTGTTGAGTTCATATTTCAAGTACCGATACATGTACTGAATGCTAGTACATAAAAGTCAGGACGATGTTCACTCATTCTGTTTTATATACAGCAGGTACATGCGCTTCAATAAAGTGATCAAATATGGTTGTGATCTGGATAGCAAAGGATTATAAATACTACTTATTTTAGTCACCTTACATATGTTTTATTTCTGGTGCTGGCAATATATTGCAATCATATGGCAATACATAACTAAAATATTGCAATAAATTTTTGTATGCTCTCTTTGTGTCGTGGCAGCCCTAATGCATGGTATAGCAATCTTTGTGTACTACAAAGTCAGGCAGTGATTTGGATCTGTCTAAAATCGTATTTTAATTGTTCCGTTTTATCAGTGAAACCCATGAAACACAGATATGAGGTAAATTGATAGAAGTGTTTGCTTACAAATTTGTATATTCTCTTGATCTCATTTTTTTCTTTCTTTAAATTATATGTATTTCCCAGTTAGTTTGGAAGATTTAACTGTTACTATGTGTAGCTTTCATTTAGTCTAGTTATTATTTATTGTAGCAGTAGTGTTTTATCCATAGCATTGATCCATACCATGAACTAATTCACTCCTTCATCTTAATTTTTGTCATTTAAAGTGAATTATTTTACCTGAGTCGTACAGAGTGAAGTGAATCAGAGTGGTGTGAGGTAAACCAGCGTAGTGAAATATTTTACTTAAGTCAAATATTGTGATTTATTTTACCTGAGTCATATAATCAGACAACTATCTCATGTGTGTTATATGTGCGTCAGTCATTACAAACCATACAGTGAACTGTATCGTTTCAGTTATACAAAAGGACTGGTTCATGTGAGTTGTATACAGTGAACTCTTTTACTTGAGTCATAAATCATGTTTACTTTTATCTAAGTCATATAAGATTAACTGTTTATATTACTCAGTGTTCCACCTAGAGGGATTTAGCAGGGCATCCAGCCCTGCCCTGATTTTGCCCCACCCTGCACTTTTTACAAGTTTCCCTATCTGCCCTACCCTTATTTTTACACTTTGTGCCTGAGATGTTTTCATTCTGCTATGTCATTTTCATTTATTTTTTAATCAATGTATCATTCTGTAGCTAAAGATAGTATATGTTTATGAAATTTTAATAGTGTGGCCAGTGGGAAGATTTCTTAGCTATCAATTAACAGATGCAGTGCAAGTGCCCTTTATTTCTGAGAAAACCCTGTCCCTGTTAATTACTAGCTGCAACATCACTATTTATAACCAGCTACCCATCTAGCACCAAGGTATTGAACAATATATTGGGTTTAGTCCTGCATTCCATTGTATAGCAGTGCTTATCAGTTTTCAGGATACATATACACTAATTCTCTGGAGTTTGAGGTTTTTGTTATTTATTTTGCCTCCTTAAACATGCAAATCGTGATCATTCACAATTTTATATATGTGTGTGAAAGTCATGAAAATACTGTGATTATGAAATCAGTGATACAATAGAATCAGTGATACAATAGAATCCGTTATACAATAGAATCAGTGATACAATAGAATCAGTGATACAATAGAATATGTTATACAATAGAGTCACTGATACAGTAAAATCTGTTATATGATACAATCTGTTATACAATAGAATATGTTATACAATAGAGTATGATATACAATAGAGTCATTGATACAGTAAAATCTGTTGTATAATAGAATTTGTTATACAATAGAGTATGATATACAATAGAGTCACTGATACAGTAAAATCTGTTGTATAATAGAATGTGTTATACAATAGAGTATGATATACAATAGAGTCTGTTGTATAATAGAATATGTTATACAGTAGAGTCTGTGATACAATAGAATCTCTGATACAATAGAAACTGTTATACAATAGAATCTGTAATACATCAGAATATGTTGATACAATAGAAACTGTTATACAATAGAATCTGTAATACATCAGAATATGTTATACAATAAAGACTGTTATACAATATAATCAGTGATGCAATAGAATCTATGATACAATAGAATATGTTATACAACAGAATATGTTATAAAATAAAGTCTGTTATACAATAGAATTTCTGATACAATAGAAACTGTTATACAATAGAATATGTTATACAACAGAATGTGTTATACAATAGAGTCTGTTATACAATAGAATTTCTGATACAATAGAAACTGTTATACAATAGAATATGTTATACAACAGAATGTGTTATACAATAGAGTCTGTTTTACAATAGAATTTCTGATACAATAGAAACTGTTATACAATAGAATATGTTATACAACAGAATATGTTATACATCAGAATCTGTAATACAATAGAATCTGTTATACAATAGGGTCACTGATAATAGAATCTGTTATACAATAGAATTTGTTATTAAATAGAATTTAGATCAGTGATATAATCTGTTATACAATAGAATCTCTGATATAATAGTATCTGTGATACAATTCATTTGGTGATATAATAGAGTCAGTATTAATGAGAAACGTGTCATATACATTTATTTGTCATTATTTATTATGTAGAGGCAACATAATTCATTAATTATACATTGATTTCTCTCTCTCTCTCTCTCTTTCTCAGACTCTATCTTTCTCTCTCACTCCCTCTCTATGTGTATGTACTTGTGTGTGTTACAGATGAAGACAAAATAACACATATAACCTAGATAATTGTCTATAGAACATATATGTATACATGTATCTGTATTTACTGAAATCATTTGATTGCCTTTCTATCTAGGAATGAAATCAATGAGCTGTACCCTAATAAGTTTGTCAGCCTGGATGAAAAACGTATCTATGTTTTGAACACACTCTTTCATCTTCCAGGTAGGTACCAGTAGTTTTATAGTTATATAACTATCTAACATTGAACATGAGATAAAGTTACTCTGTTGCATAATATCTCTACTCTTCATATTTGACTTTTTTTATTTTATTTGCATCTTTTCAAGTCTTAACTGATTCCTGCCCAGTTTTTATTATATGTCGGTAATAAATTGTTCAATTTTGAATTGTTATTGTATTACAAAGTCCAATGTACACTTATATTCCCAAAGTGAACAGGTTTAAACTTGCTATGTAAATTATTTACATATAACAAACCTTGGTCAAATTGCCAATACAAAAGTGATGATTTATATCACCATAACCTTGTTCCTAGGTTAGTACAGTGCAAACTATCTTGTAAGACCTAACCTTGTTACAGTGCAACCTATCTTGTAAGACCTGACCTTGTTACAGTAGAACCTATCTTGTAAGACCTAACATTGATACAGTAGAACCTATCTTGTAAGACCTAACATTGATACAGTAGAACCTATCTTTTAAGACCTAACTTGTTAGTAGACCTTGTAACCTTGTAGAACCTATCTTTTAAGACACCTTGTAGTACCTATCTATAAGACCTTTGTAACAGTAGAACCTATCTTGACCTAACCTTGTTTACAGTGCAACCTTATTTGTTGTAAGAACCTACCTTGTAAGACCAAACCTTGTTACAGTGCAACCTATCTTGTTAGACCAAACCTTGTTACAGTAGAACCTATCTTGTAAGACCTAACCTTGTTACAGTAGAACCTATCTTGTAAGACCTAAACTTGTTACAGTGGAACCTATCTTGTAAGACCAAACCTTGTTACAGTGCAACCTATCTTGTAAGACCTTACTTTGTTACAGTATCTTGTTACCTTGTTACAGTGCAACCTATCTTGTTAGACCAAACCTTGAAGTAGAACCTATCTTGTAAGACCTAACCTTGTTACAGTGGAACCTATCTTGTAAGACCTAACCTTGTTACAGTGGAACCTATCTTGTAAGACCTAACCTTGTTACAGTAGAACATATCTTGTATGACCAAACCTTGTTACAGTGCAACCTATCTTGTAAGACCAAACCTTGTTACAGTGCAACCTATCTTGTAAGACCAAACCTTGTTACAGTGGAACCTATCTTCTAAGACCTAACATTGATACAGTTACAAATGTATGACCACTGTTTAAAGCACCATGCACAGTGCTTATCATACCTTTTACAAATGTGCAATTTTCACACCTAGGATATATTAACATCATCATGTATTCTCATACAGAAAATGAAAAAAAGAAATTGAAAAACTCTTTAATTCTATGCCTATAGATCTAATTGAAATATACCTTTTTGAGCAAGTCTACAACACCTCTTGATCTAAAAGTTAAAATACCACTTGATTGTAATATTTGCACTCAAAATCATAGTCAGTGACACAAAGTTATACAGTTCTTTTATTTTGATTGATCTTAATTATAATTAAATTAACAATCCTTTCAATCACTACTCGATTAGGTCAGTACCTACTTGTCACCCGGTTATCAAAACACCTTTTGTTCAATCTTCCAGGCATTGATTTCTTGTATATTCACCAATAATTACTCAACCTACTACCTTTGAGAGTGAAATATGAAGGAATATACAAATTGGGACTTTGAGGTTTCAAGAACTTTGAGGTTTAATCGTTTGAGAGATCGAGAGTTGATTTACTTAATTTATGAAGGAAAAAAATTGGGACCTGTATGAAACTTCGAAGGATCAAAAACTTTGAGGTTTCAACATTCGAGCCATCGAGAGTCACCTGTTTGTCCCTAGTTCAATTATTTGGCATAAAAATTTTGCTTACAGTTTAAGATTGCTCATTTGTCTAGGGAGGAAAATGGCCAATATTAAAAAGGAGTGAAAATTTCCAGGTATACAGAACCAAAAACACAAAGAAATTGCACAAAAATGAAATTTTTGAAATCTGTAAAATGTTAAATAATTTTTTACCTTTGGCAACTGTGACAAATAACTTGTCATTTTTTATGGTCTTTTTAGAGACATACATGATTGCCTGTCTGATTGACTACTTCACATCAAGCAAAGAATATGTCCGGTAAGTTATCTAACATACATACTATAACTTATATACATACTGTGTAACACTTTGACTTCAATCAAAGTTGTCAGCGGATTCTCATTTTGATTTTTGTTCAAAATCTCTCATCTTTTGCTCACTTCATCAGGCTGTGGAAATAGATGTCCATATAGCAGTTTAACTAAAGGAAAATTACCCACACACAATTGGATAAAAAGCCCCCAGTTAAAAATACTGCCATGCCAAAAATCGTGCATGGCGATTGGGTACGCATAGATGGTTAACTAAACGCAGGTATTAGTTTACACAGATTTGGAAGAAAAATTGAAAATTATCCCTGAGTAATATCTGTATCTGACCAGCTTCCATGGGAAATTGTTTTAAAGCATGAAAGTCATGTCCTGATATCTATGATCCATAGAAGCCTTTGGATGAATTGTAGTATAAAAATGAAAGATTTTGAACTATTATTTCCATTTGTGATGATAGTCATATATGCAAAAGAAAGGACATATTTTTGGGCTATTTAACAGGTAGATGGAGGCAGTCACCGCTTTGTGGTGCCTCGTGACCATGGCATAGCATGTTTCTACTGTCATCAGGTTAGTATAAAAGGTAAGAGGAGTCCTGACGATGATCAATTTTTGTTTGTTTTTTTATATGAATTCATAATGCATTGATCCCATACATTTTGTATTTTTTCTTTTAATTGTACTGCTAGAAATTTGTTTACTTTAAAATTTCAAAAATAGGATTATGTTTTATTTGAAAATAAAGATTGCATTTGAATGATAATTTTTAATTAAAATTTCTTCACCATTAGTATCAAACCATGCGATGCTGTTCCATGGAAGTTTTGGGATGTATGAGGTTATCAATCACTTCTTGAACTGAAGCAAGAAAAAGTAGAATCTCGATTCTCATTGCCCCTGTTAAGGTCACATAAGTCATTCACTATTGCAGTTTGTTACGATTTAGGCTCTATTTTGAGGAAACCATTTATAGTACCACTTTGTGACACCACATGAAAGTGGACATTGATGATATTAGTTGACATTTGTACCTTGCCTTTGACCTTGAAATTCAAATTTGCTTCACAATTGGGTCATACCGTCTTTAGTGGTTTCTCGGTCTAGATACACTAACTACATTGTATTTTTATGTTGCTACTGTGCAGATGTTTTGTCGGATTGCAGAGCCACTTAGAAACTCAAGCTTCTGGAATAAATCTATCTTATTTATAATTCATAATTTAATTACACCCTATGATTGGTTGATTAATGACATTTGACTAACTTGACAAATCTTCATGTCACCTTTAATCATTCAAGTTTCCCTTTTATCTCTGATGGTCTGCAGAACCTATCTACTTGTACTAGATCATGATTGTTACACATAGAGACCGTCCGATCTACTTGTACTATATCATGTTTGTTACACATACACATAGAGACCGTCCGATCTACTTGTACTATATCATGGTTGTTACACATACACATAGAGTCCGTCCGATCATCTTGTACTATATCATGGTTGTTACACATACACATAGAGACCGTCCGATCTACTTGTACTATATCATGTTTTTTACACATAGAGACCATCCGATCAACTTGTACTATATCATGTTTGTTACACATACACATAGAGACCGTCCGGTCAACTTGTACTATATCATGTTTGTTACACATAGAGACCATCCGATCAACTTGTACTATATCATGTTTGTTACACATACACAGAGACCATCCGATCTACTTGTACTGTATCATGGTTGTTACACATACACATAGAGACCGTCTGATCTACTTGTACTATATCATGGTTGTTACACATACACATAGAGTCCGTCTGATCTACTTGTACTATATCATGGTTGTTACACATAGAGACCGTCCGGTCAACTTGTACTATATCATGTTTGTTACACATACACATAGACACCAACCAATTTACTTGTACTGTATCATGGTTGTTACACATACACATAGAGACCAACCAATTTACTTGTACTATATCATGGTTGTTACACATACATTTAGAGACCGTCTGATCAACTTGTGCTATTCCATGTTAGTTTTTATCACCAGTGAATTTTATCCCCGGCTTTCACTGAAAAGGGGGATATTTATTTGGGTTTGTCCTTCTGTCATGTTTCGTTTCCCAGCAATAACGACAACAAATATTATCCGATTGTCTTCAAACTTGGTAACAAGGTTAAATGCTTAAAGTCCGATGGCCATTGGTGTTATTTGGCCGAGTTATGGTCCCTTGATTAACAAAAAATGTCATTTTCTGCTGTTTCTGTGCAATTATGGCTATAAATATCCAATTTTCTTTGTTAAATGCCTGAAGGGCTCGGCCAACTTCGATCGCCACTTTTGGCAGACGTTATTTGGCAGAGTTGTGGCCCCTTGATTAACAAAAAATGTCATTTTACCTCGGATCTGTTTGCATCGTTACAAGTATATAACATTCAGTCTATGTTTATTTCAATCAGTTCACTTTATTCCGTAATACATGCTCAATAACACATCTAACCTGTGTATAAGGCTTTAGTTTTTGTTCGATTTCCAAGCAATACATCTTGTGTCAACAGCATAAAAATTACATGTTTCAACCTAACCTCAAAAAAGTTTACCTACAATATCATATGATTACCCCTTTATCGAATGAGGTGAAAGCGGGGAATATTAATTCTACAAATTAGCTTGTTTTATTGACCACTTCCATCGTTTTCATTCATACATGTTGCTACCACCACAGAAAATTCTTGACTTTGGTATAATATACAAATTATCGCTCTGGTTGTGTCTTGACATGAAGATTTTGTACACCCTCGAGAAGCAATGTAACCTTCATGTAATGGGTACTCTCCCTTGGTTGGACAAATCTTCATATCAGATCTTAACCCCAACATTAATATGTATAATGTACCTTAAAAATGATTATTCTTGCATAATTATCATTTTTGTTCCAGTAGGGGATATATTTGCCTATTTTACAGTGCCTGTAAATTCTGGTTGAATTAGCCAACTTATTTGTCAGTGATCTGGAAATACAGCTTCATGTGACAAATAGAAATGACATCTTTTCAAGATTTTTAAATTGATTTGTAAGTTTTTTTCCTTACTGATTCTAGGCAGCATCGTGTATGGTCTGGGTTGTTCTCTGTTTTTTTTGTTTTTTGTTTTTTTTTTCCTACCTGCAAACTTTTAGTATTGCATTCTAACAACACACAAACAGTTTTTAACCAGCACTAAGTTCACAAAACATGACAAATAACACCAAAAAAATCAAAATACTGTGTATCTGTTTTATTATTTCATCTAATCTTGAATTTTTCTGTAATAAAAATGATAATGATAATAATTTTAGCATCACTTTAATGTTTTAACTAACATATTATATATATATATACTTTGATTCATTATACTATTTCCCAATATAATTCCTGTCACAATAATACCTAATATCCATATATACATAACATATTTTCATTCTGGTTCACTTTCACCCAAAAAGAATTTCCTCCCTTGTTAATAAATATAACACTGGATTTTACATACCCTTAAATGTTTATTAAAATTTTTCTGAAAAAATATGCATGTGATAAAGTACTGTTTCATCCTGATATCATTATGAGATGTCCTAATTATATGTCCAAAATATTTTAAGTCACGAAGGTTTAAGCATCCTGTTTGTTGTTCCTTGTTCCTTACCAATGCGTCATGACCTTATTGCACCCAATTTCCATGAGTATCAATGCTTATTTTCTCTTACAACATTGTAATCACTTTTCTCTAACTCCAGTGACCTTAATAATAGGATTGCCTTTCTTGGAGAAAAGATTGCCCTGTTGCTATCTGTATATTTTGGATGTTTCTTGTTTTGTCTTGGTTATATTACCAGTGTTAGTGACAAACTTTAAATCACTCTTATTTTGTGACAACTTTATTTTCTGATAACTTAATATTTTGCATACTGGCCATATTCGCAAATACAGGAAATCATGATTTCCTAAATGCAGAGGAAATTTAATTTTGCAAGTTGCAACTTAAATACTGAACATGACTTGTATATAAACAAATTACATGTAGTTCATTATAACTACTTGGTTTTATATGTTTTTGCTATTTTTAAAATTTTTAAACTTTTTTCGATTAAGGCCGCTGCTTTCAATGCGGTCTATGCTAAACTTTTAAGTAGAAAAATTATTGATAGCCAAACAGTATTGTTATAAATGTAGACTAACGTTATCATCACAAAATTTTATACAAATATTTGTAAGATATTTGAATTCTTCAATAGGTCCCTTCATGATTTAAGATGAAAGTTAATCTCCATGAATGAACATTTTTTTTTAACTGTTGGTCTGTTATACATTTTATAAATGTTGGTGACTTTTTTATTAGTATGTTATATAGGCGATGTAACGCTCAAGTTCCCGTTTACTTTCCATACTCAAATGAATGACAGAAGTGTGTACTCTTCTTTTGCAAAAAGTCATGGGTCATAGGGCAAGGTGACAGGGTCATTTACTTTTAGAATTTGCTGGACCATATACATCTTCACAGTGATCTTGTTTATTTCTTTAGGTCAATTTCAATGCAATGTAAAAGCATATCTGATTTTACTTGGTTTAAATTATCCAAATACTTTGTTAGGAAGCAGATAATGTTTTGTAAAATGTCAAAAGATGATAAAATTTTATGTTTACTATGTGTATTGAAACAGAATTACCGTATACGAATGTCATCATAAAAAAAGATATCAACTCGTAACACATTGTGAATTCTTGTTGTAATCTGACAGGAGTGCCAGTCCATTTATATCTATTTCTGATATAATGTCATACATTATTTATGTCTTCTCTATTTCCTCTCATAATTTGATGTACGATAAATCATTTCTATTGTTTGATGTCTTTTGTTAAATAATGTCATTTACATCATATTGTCACATGTTATATAGTAAAGATCATCCGTGCCTTTTATATCTCAGACTTGTTATGGTACCATCATCTTTATTTTTAACACATTTAACCCTCTCTGACATCAAAGTTATAATTGTGTTTTTATGATGTCAATTCATTCATTTATAGATAAAATTCCAAATATCAAAAGAAGGCAGTATTGTTCATAATTTGTAGTCTAATACTCTTTATGTTGCATTTGGTAAAAATTTACAATTTTATTTGAGAACCTTAAGCTTTACTTCAGTATTTTTGTCGTTTTTCTTGTAGATGTAAAAATGGCGTCAAGAGTGGAGATCTGTACATGTCATACAAGTCGATTTACCAGGACGTAAGGTCTTCTGTTGACTGGTTTCATATTGATGTAAGTTATTTGTATCCAACTAACTGATCAAATGTTTGTCCTGCCTTCATGTCCATCTTTGTCAAATTACCTTGTTTTGTGTGTTTCTGACCTAGCCTATTAGGTCACTTGAGCTCATTGTGACCTAATTTGATCAAATTTTTATCCGTCATCATCCATTGCCTGTCATACATTGTTAACTTTCAACTTTTTCTCTAGAATCAATCTACCAATTTTAACCAAACTTAGCGGGAAATATCTCCATGTGAACCTGCATAAACTTTGTGAATTAGAAGGAGCTAGGACCCATTGGGACTCAAAATGGATCATATAAGTCCAAAACTTTGTACATCGTTCAGAATCTTTTTCTCATATACCAATAACTTGATTTGTTTCAAATTTAGTGTGCGTAATGATAATATCTACAAAGTGTGTAAATGAAATCACAATATGTTCATAAACGAGCCACAACAGAGTGCTTCAATAACATAGGGTACAGTTTTATAAAGATGGCCTATTAACTAAAGGCTGATTGACATTTTGTGTACAAAGGTGACTAGAAAGTTGTAAGGAATTATCATTGTGATAAAGTTTCAAGGTCATAGAGTCAAGGTTACAGACACCTAAGTAAACAGATAATATCAGTTGCATATTAAATTTTGCTTAATTGACCAAATTTGTCAAGTGAACACCATTAGGACATGTCATGTACATGTTTCTTTCCTCAAGTTCTAAATGAGGCATGTTGCTGTATATTATCATTTAAAGATATTGCATCTGACAGTTTGTAGCCAACATTATTTAACAATATTTGCCAGAGTTCTAGGACCTTGATTTAAAAAAAAAAAAAAAAACCTTTGTGACTGACTTATCTTTTGGGGACGTAATGTTTTTCAAACATTACTTGTTTCATTTAAAATGTATTGAAAAGTGATCTTGGATTTTCTTTCAGAGTGGTAAGCTAAAATCAGAGACCATAAAAAACATAGAGATGTATGTTCATAAAGACCCAAGACTTCCCGTCCTCCTTGACAGGTAAGGTCACAGTTTGAACTGAACAGATTGCATGATGAGTATCACTAGAGCCTGTGTCATGTACCAACACCATAAAACTTATGAATTACTTAAGTCTTGTAAAGTTTACTCAAGTTTGGCTAATCCTGAAGTCTGATTGGTTAAGCAGGTGAAGTTAAACATGTTAAGAAGGCGAAGTTAAGTTTATTCTCAAGTCTTCTACAAGTGGCCCCAGGGGCTAAGCTGGTACTCTTGTCAGGATTTGACTCACAGTAGGTGTGACTGGTCTACAGGGACTGCTCACTTTCTGTAATACATTGTCTCACTGCAGGGTTTCACCCACACTAGGTATGCAGGGTTTCACCCACAACTGGTCTACAGGGACTGCTCACTTTCTGTCATACATTGTCTCACTGCAGGGTTTCACCCACAACAGGTATGACTGGTCTACAGGGACTGCTCACTTTCTGTCATACATTGTCTCACTGCAGGGTTTCACCCACAACAAGTGTGACTGGTCTACATTGTCCTCACAGGGAGTGTGACTGCTCACTTTATGTCATACATTGTCTCACTGCAGGCTCACTTTCTGTCATACATTTTCACACTGCCACAACAGGTGTGACTGGTCTACAGGGGACTGCTTTCACCCACTTTCTGTACACTACATTGTCTCATTGCAGGGTTTCACCACACAATAAGTGTGTCATACATTGACTGCAGGGTCTACAGGGACTGCTCACTTTCTGTCATACATTGTCTCACTGCAGGGACTTTCAGGGTCTGCTCACCCACAACATTGTCTCACTGCAGGGTGACTGGTCTGCAGGGACTGCTTACTTTCTGTCATACATTGTTCACTGCAGGGTTTGGGATGTAATGTAATCATACAGCCAGGTTTCACCCACAACAAGTTTATGGGTTTACTTCTTTCTGTAATTTTGGAATGTTGAGGGCTATTCTGTTAGTAGTGAAGAAGTCATGGAGGTTGCATTCATAGAATATAGTCCAACTCAAGAATTCAACTTTTACAGAAAAGTCAAATATTTTGGTGTGAATGAAATTCAATCTAGTTACTTACTTCTGCCTTTCGAAATTATACAATATGTTTTGTAGTTAGTTTTAACAAAACATCATCAATCTATTTATAAATATGGAATTCCACTGTATAAGATTCCAGTGATGTTGAGCCTGCCTTGAGAAACAGCAGTATTACTCCGCCATCATCATATTGATATTGACAGGTACAAGCATACAGCGATGTAAATAGAAATAATTACATATCGCTGATGCCAACATGAAGCTAAATCAATTTCTATTGAACTCTCAAGAATATGTATGTTTTCTAGTCCATGGAAAAATGAAAATCAAAGAAGAAAAAAAGGGACAGCATCAAGTAGGAGGTGCTTGTTATTTAAATGGCACGTGAAATTCGTTATGAATGAGTTCCTGTCCATTTTGAATACTATCAAATTAAAGTGTTTGTCAACTAATTGCTATACATAACCCGCCTTAATGATATTCTTCCGTGCATATTTCCTTTATTCATACACCCTATATAATGACCACCTGCCTTACATAGACAGTGACTGCTCAATGTCAGCAGACAGTCACTCGCATACTGTGTGTATAACGGTATTGATATCGCAAAGGGAGGTAACTCAAACATTGAATGTTACAATTTCCAGTTCTTGTTTCCGCGGAAGTTTTGGGGAAATCGCCATGTCCATTTTTAGGTGTTTACACAACAATTATCACAACTTTTGAAGTTATTCACAATTAGATTGGGATGTATGAACCTAAACTTTTTGTGTAATCGGTCTGTTCATAATGGATTTTAAACAGAAACGATGTCTTCAACAAAATACAAAGTTTTATCCATTCCCTATAGTGTTGATTTCTATAAGTAATTGATGATAGATCGTTTTGCTACATCGTGACTTTAGGCCCGAATTATGTTGGTGAAAAATGATTTCTTTAACTATAAACATTGGGTAAACAGTTATTTATATTAATTAATACAAGATAGAGAACGTTGTTTGGTTGTTTGAGTATATGTTCCTGTACCACGGTAATAGCCCTAAATAGGATTGTTAACGCTCGATATTACAAGCCTTAAATTTTTTTTTAAATCACAGCCATTTTTCACAATAAAAAAAATTATTTTACCAGTTCCAAGTGTCATGTTTGCTTTAAATTTAAGTAGGTTCCATAAATGCTCATGTTTTATTTTGAAATGAGTGTTAATGCACGACAGACAACATTTAAAGTTGGTGCGGAAGATACAAGAAGTAATATTTAGAATGTTAATTTTTAATCTATTTAGAGGCTGAAAAATTGAAGTTTTTTGGCTTTTAGATCTACATTAATTTGATTTATTTTCATTTCTTATATGTTAGATAGAAGTAATTTGAATCCCATGGCTATTTTGCCAAAAACAACAACCCAATCCAGTTCTTTCAGTACTTTGATCTCACATCAGGTTTTGAGTCACAACAGACATGACTGGTCTTTAGGTATTGCTCACTTTTTATGACACATGGTCTAGCTTCAGGGTTTGACTCACAACAGATGTGACTGGTCTGCAGGGACTGCTCACTTTCTGTGATACATTGTCTTACTTCAGGATGTGATTCACAACAGGTTTGACTCACAACAGATGTGACTGGTCTGCAGGGACTGCTCACTTTCTGTGATACATTGTCTTACTTCAGGATGTGATTCACAACAGGTTTGACTCACAACAGGTGTGGCTGGTCTGCAGGGACTGCTCACTTTCTGTGATACATTGTCTTACTTCAGGATGTGATTCACAACAGGTTTGACTCACAACAGGTGTGACTGGTCTGCAGGGAGTACTCACTTTTCTCTGACACATGGCCTCACCTCTGTATTTTCCAGAGATCTGTGTTGTCGGCCAACTAGATGTGAGACTTCCTTGTTTAAACTGTGTTGACGACTGACTAGATGCGAGAGACTTCCTTGTTTAAAGTGTGTTATCAGGCCAATTATAGATGCGAGAGACTGCCTTGTTTAAACGGTGTTGACGGCTGACTAGATGTGAGAGACTTCCTTGATTAAAGTATGTTATCAGGCCAATTATAGATGTGAGATACTTCCTTGTTGGTAGTGTGTTGTCGGGTTGACTAGATGTGAGATATTTCCTTGTTTAAAGTGTGTTGTTGGGCTGACTAGATACAAGAGACTTCCTTGTTTAAAGTATGTTTTTGGCCAACTAGATGTGAGAGACTTCTTTGTTTACAGTGTGTTGTCAGCCAGCTAGATGGGAGAGACTTCCTAGTTTAAAGTGTGTTGTCAGCCAGCTAGATGTGAGAGACTTCCTTGTTTAAAGTGTGTTGTCAGGCCAACTAGATACGAGAGACTTCTTTGTTTACAGTGTGTTGTCAGCCAGCTAGATGGGAGAGACTTCCTAGTTTAAAGTGTGTTGTCAGGCCAACTAGATACGAGAGACTTCCTTGTTTAAAGTTTGTTGTCAGGACGACTAGATGCGAGAGACTTCCTTGTGTAAAGTGTGTTGTCTGGCCAACTAGATGCAAGAAACTTCCTTGTTTAAAGTGTGTTGTTCTAACCAGTGACAGGTTATATATGTAACTGCGACTGACTATATGGGCCCTGATGTGGCATTACCATTGTGACATAATTTCAAGATCAACTTGTGAAAAGTTCAGAGTTCACTCGGAAAGCATCTGATCAGCAATCTTGTACAGTAAAACCAGCTTTGTGACCACCTGTGTATAAAGACCCCCTGGTCAAAAAGACTGTTCTTTGCTATCCCCATTAGCACCTTTTGTGTACAAATCAACCTCTATATAAAGACCACCTCCCTATAAAAACTGGCTTTCTTGTGTTCCTAAGGAGGTCATTATATAGTTTCACTGTATATACGTTTCCTTCATTTACTTTCATTCATATATTTCAGTATTTAGTGGAAGATATCTGAATTCTTTGTTTACTTGCCATAATTGATACTTAGAAAAAATTTGCATAGTACAGATGTAGGTTTCATGTGTTCAGATATATACTAATTATGCATATTTGTAAACATCCTGGAACATATCTTTCAGAATTCGAGAAAATGGGAAGAAGACAATGCTTATTACCAACAGTGACTATATGTATTCTGATGTAAGTTTTTTTAAGCTGTTTTGATGAGGAAGTGTTTTTTCTTCATGTCAAAATCTTGAAATAAATATAATGGATGAGAATAATAAAATTTTTTGGGCATGTTGAACTTTGTGCACTATGTGCATGTGGACCATCATTTTATTTTTCTTTACTTTCACATGAAGTTTTTCATAATTTTTTTGCTCTAAAACATTTATAAACAGGAGAATACTTGAATAATATAGTGTATTCCAAAATTGTGTTTTTTATTTATTTTCATATTATTTCTTGTAGAAAATTATGACCTACCTGTTGGATCTGCCAGAGGTAAGATTTATTCTAATATTTTCAGTTATCTAATTAATTTTAAAAATGTATAGGTATATATTGACAGTTGACTGTATCACAGTGTAATGTTTGGAAAAGAAAATCTTTGTTGCATGTAGGTCTATAAACAACAGTCAATAAATAAATACTCTAATTGTTTTGTTTTTGATCAGTAAAAATTTCATATGAGTTTATTAAAAGCACACTGACTTCACTTTGCTTGCTTTTCCTCCAACCATTTTGTGTGTGTAAGATATGCAGTTATTTAGCTTACTTGGAGCACTGATTAATGGTCACATGTTGACTTTGTCTCAAATGTTATCCTTAGTGTCTCTGTTTCTTATGTTACCCCCAGTGTATCTTTGTGTGTTAGATGTTACCCCCAGTGTATCTTTGTGTGTTAGATGTTACCCCCAGTGTATCTTTGTGTGTTAGATGTTAACCCCATTGTATCTTTGTGTGTTAGATGTTAACCCCATATATCTTTGTGTGTTAGATGTTAACCCCAGTGTATCTTTGTGTGTTAGATGTTAACCCCAGTGTATAATTGTGTGTTAGATGTTAACCCCAGTGTATCATTGTGTGTTAGATGTTAACCCCAGTGTATCATTGTGTGTTAGATGTTAACCCCATATATCTTTGTGTGTTAGATGTTAACCCCAGTGTATCTTTGTGTGTTAGATGTTAACCCCAGTGTATCTTTGTGTGTTAGATGTTACCCCCAGTGTATCTTTGTGTGTTAGATGTTACCCCCAGTGTATCTTTGTGTGTTAGATGTTAACCCCAGTGTATCTTTGTGTGTTAGATGTTAACCCCAGTGTATCATTGTGTGTTAGATGTTAACCCCAGTGTATCATTGTGTGTTAGATATTAACCCCAGTGTATCTTTGTGTGTTAAATGTTAACCACAGTGTTAACTTGACAGTTATATTTCCTATTTTATAGACAAAGCATAGAAACTGGACAGACTACTTTGATTACATAGTGGTAGATGCTAAGAAGCCATTGTTTTTTGAAGCAGGTACCATTTTACGACGTGTAATAGAGTAAGTAGACAACAATACTTTGTTGTTACTATTTCCCCTCTGTCAATATAATGTTGATAATATTGAGCTGTCTGTCAATATTATATGATTACCTTTTCCTTTCTGTTGATATTATATAATTACCATTTCCTTTCTGTTGACATTATATAATTACCATTTCTTTTCTGTTGATATTATATAATTGCCATTTCCTTCATTGTTTTTTGATACCCCTATTATTTTTGTGTGTATAATTACCATTTCCTGTCTGTTGATATTATATAATTACCTTTTCCTTTCTGTTGATATTATATAATTACCATTTCTTTTCTGTTGATATTATATAATTACCATTTCCTTCTGTTGATATTATATAATTACCTTTTCTTTTCTGTTGATATTATATAATTACCATTTCCTTTCTGTTGATATTATATAATTACCATTTCTTTTCTGTTGATATTATAAAATTACCATTTCCTTCAGTTGATATTATATGATTACCTTTCCATTTTTCTGTTTGTATAAATTATATAATTACCTTTTCCTTTCTGTTGATATTATATAATTACCTTTTCCTTTCTGTTGATATTATATAATTACCTTTTCTTTTCTGTTGATATTATATGATTACCATTTACTTTATACCAATATTATATAATATCTGTTTCTTTTCTGTCCGTGTTATATCATTTTGTCATATGGTTACCAGATTTTATCATTTTTTCATCACTTGTAGAAAACAGGAGCCCTCAGTGTTGGACATCATGCCGGTCAATTGAAACAAGGCTGTGTATATTCTGGAGGTATGTCAGTTTAAATAAACGCTTATTTTTACAAACATTCATTACTTTTTAGTTCACCTGACTAACATTAATCAAAGTTCTGACTAGAATTTGTCCATTGTTGGGAGCATATATTGTTTAGTCCCCCCTCCACCTTCACTATTCAGGGCCATATCTAAGTCATGTCCACTGCTTGACTTTTGTATTTGTTTTTAGCTCACCTGGGCCCGAAGTCACCACATTTACTCAATACTCAAGCTCAACTTTTATTTCATTATTTTGACTATAAAATTGTTTATAAAACTTTTGGAATTTAGTGAGTAGGAAACATATTATTATTTTTAGACATTTACATATAAATTTTTACGTCAAACTTATGATTTTCATTTAAAAAACGAATAAATACGTTGAGTACGGTACTCAAGATTTGAGTACGTACTCAAACAATTTTTGAATATTTCTGAAGTTTTCGTTAAATGGGCAAAATTTTTTATCATTACTTACAATTGTATTGCATTTTAAAACAATCAATACTTTATAAACACGTCCAATTACAGAATAAAGTTTGCATGTTTTTACCTTAAAATCGCGAAAAGTTAGTTGAGCTTGAGTACTAAGTAAATTTGGTGACTTCGGGCCCAGAGCTGTGTGTGTCTGTTTGTCTGTCTGTCCATAATTCCATCCAGCTTACATATAAAATGCAATGTTACAAATGTGGATTGTGATACAGTAACCAAACTTAGACTGTAAGTTCATCTAAGGGCTGCTCACACTTCACTGACATCACATGTCCCTGGGGGGGGAATAGGGTGGGGTCAAAATGTAGGACATTGCAATATTTAAAGTATACATACTATTTGCCAGAAATAGAAATTTGTTCCGACCAGGAGCATTTATGTTTCGCAATCACATCTTGTTTTTTGTTGTTTTTTCTCATAAAAAGTCTGACATAAAAATTTATACTATTTTTTTAATAATGATGAATTATGTTTCAGGGTCATGTGATGTATTATCAGAGATGATTGGTGCTCATGGTAAAGATGTTCTCTATGTTGGTGATCACATTTTTGGTGATATTTTACGATCAAAAAAGCAGCGAGGCTGGAGAACATTCTTAGTTGTTCCAGAATTACTAAATGAACTACGTGTTTGGACTGACCAAAGTTCTTTGTTTAGTAAACTGGAGCATCTTGAAAGAGAGTTGAGCTATATTTACAGGTAAGTATCAGATTGTAAAAAAAATCATCAGTTTGATTATCTTTTTATTCTAATTTCTATATTTTGTAAGTTACAGTTAAAAAAAGTTTTAAACTTTTTACAATGATTAACAAACAAGTTTATCAGACTTAAGTAAATGTCTCTCACTTGTTCTTATGTTCGCCTGAGGGGGGGGGGGGGGGGGGGGGGGGGCTTAATTTTGGAGAATTTGGAGAAAACCAGAGTAGCCAGAGAACACCAACATGTCTGAGCTTGAGATCACCAGAGGGCGTTCTAACCACTGCGCTTCCCGACATTGGAGGGATATCTTTATTTTGCCAAACCTGGATGTCCATCTGTAGGCAGAAAAGTTATAGGGATATACCATGTACTGGATTCCAGTTGATTTTGGATTTAAAAAGTCAAGCTCCTTTGAACTTTGTTTTCATGATAAAACAGTTCTAGTTAACCCGTAGTACCATTTTGAAATAGTATATAAGGCATTTTATACCTTATTTTGAAGAAGATTCATGTTGATAGCTTTGATAGTTCAAAAATAGATCACTGCAAACCTGGTAATTTTCGCCCTTAGTTATTTTTGCCCTTTCACAACAGAAAAAGTATTCACCGTTCTTAAATTTGCCCTACATCACTGTAGTCTGGTGGATGGCTTGTATATCCCAGCTTCTGTCATTTAACTTTACAATTTTGCTTTCATTTTAAATTCAGCCCCCACATCTAAGGAAGAAAATGGCAAAAATTAAACAAGAATGAAAAATTCAAGGTGTACAGAATTTTTCACAATTTGTTATCTTTAGATCCACAGTGAAACTGCCGAAAACACCTTCCAAAAAACTGATTGCTTCCTGATACTGATCATGTTGATGAAATCAAGATTTTTCCAATATATTATCAAGTACAAAATAACTTCTGAAGTCAAATCCCTGTAAATTCCGAACACCGAATCGACTTTATGATGGAAGTACTGATGTTACCAGTGAAAGAACACTTCTAACCAATTCTTTTGGCATTCCATTTTTTACAGTTGTACTGTATCTGCCATGATTTTGTAACATGTACATTTGGCAGTTGTACTGTATCTGCTGTCATTTTGTAACATGTACATTTGGCAGTTGTACTGTATCTGCTTTCATTTTGTAACATGTACATTTGGCAGTTGTACTGTATCTCATCATTTTGTAACATGTGCACTTGGCAGTTGTACTGTATCTCATCATTTTGTAACATGTGCACTTGGCAGTTGTACTGTATCTGCTGTCATTTTGTAACATGTGCACCTGGCAGTTCTGCTGCATCTGCCATCATTTTGTAACATGTGCACTTGGCAGTTGTACTGTATCTGCAGTCATTTTGTAACGTGTACTTGGCAGTTCTACTGCATCTGCCGTCATTTTGTAACATGTACACTTGGCAGATGTACTGTTTCTGCTGTCATTTTGTAATGTGCACTTGGCAGTTGTACAGTAACTGCCGTCATTTTGTAACATGTGCACTTTTCAGTTGTACTGTATCTGCTGTCATTTTGTAACATGTGCACTTGGCATTTGTACAGTATCTGCCATCATTTTGTAACATGTGCACTTGGCAGTTGTACTGCATCTGCCGTCATATTGTAACATGTACATTTGGCAGTTCTACTGTATCTGCTGTCATTTTGTAACATGTACACTTGGCAGTTCTACTGTATCTGCTGTCATTTTGTAACATGTATATTTGGCAGTTCTACTGTATCTGCTGTCATTTTGTAACATGTACACTTGGCAGTTCTACTGTATCTGCTGTCATTTTGTAACATGTACATTTGGCAGTTCTACTGTATCCGCCGTCACTTTGAAACATGTGCACTTGGCAGTTCTACTGTATCTGCCGTTATTTGGTAACATGTGCACTTGGCAGTTCTACTGTATCTGCCGTCATTTTGAAACATGTACACTTTGCAGTTCTACTGTATCTGCCATTATTTGGTAACATGTACACTTGGCAGTTGTACTGTTTCTGCCGTTATTTTGTAACATGTGGTCTTGGCATAGTTCTGTATCTGCCGTCATTTTGTAACATGTGCACTTGGCAGTTGTACTGTATCTGTCGTCATTTTGTAACATGTGCACTTGGCAGTTGTACAGTATCTGTCGTCATATTGTAACATGTATACTTGGCAGTTGTACTGTATCTGCTGTCATTTTGTAACATGTGCACTTGGCAGTTGTACAGTATCTGCTGTCATTTTGTAACATGTAC
This sequence comes from Atrina japonica, assembly GCA_030159075.1. Lineage (NCBI taxonomy): Eukaryota > Metazoa > Mollusca > Bivalvia > Pterioida > Pinnidae > Atrina > Atrina japonica. The sequence goes on along the minus strand of BROG01000454.1, from coordinate 64,557 downwards.
ACTTGGCAGTTCTACAGTATCTTTTGTCATTTTGTAACATGTACAATTGGTTATGTCAGTTGTACTTTCATTACTTTTTTTTTTACTTTTATTACTTTTTTTTTACTTTCATTTAATACTTATTTTCAGAAAATTGGATAGCAGTACCCTTGAAAAACCTGATATTTCCAGCATACAACACTCCCTAATGGTACGTAATTCAGCAATTTAGATATTGTGCTTCAGATAAGCAAACTCACACATAGTTATATACAAGCAATCACTCAGTCACTTTTAATGCAGAAAATGTATTTTGTCACTTTTAATGTAGAAAGACCACCTGGTCACATAGACCAATTTTTGCTGTCCCCAATACTACCATTTGTGTACAAATCAACCTCTATGTAAAGACTACCTCTCTATTAAGATTAGTTTTCTTGTGTCCCTAAGGAGGACATTATATACAAGATTCTTTGTATTCCTAAGCTGATATTTGTTTTGTGAGTTTGCAGCGGGTCCGAGCCTCAATGGAGGCAGCTGGCTTTTCCTGTCCTTCAGATAAGACAAGTAAAATTTGAGGTCCAGTGTCACAGTAGGTGTCGGCACATTAAAAAAAAACCTCACTGCTCATTGGCTGTATGTGCCGAGCATAAGCCAAAATTTGAAGCCCTTTACCGGCATTTGATGACATCTCCATATGAGTGAAAGGTTTTTGAGTGGGATGTTAAACAACAATGCTGTACAACATCAACAACAAAATTGAATTAAATGATAAACAATTAAGGAGATCACTTTTTGTGCCAGAAAAAAAACAGTGTTTTATCTTTTACAGGGAACTGTTCATGAACTTGATCTGTCGTACGGAATGCTAGGAAGTTTGTTCAGAAGTGGTGAGTTGATAAACCAAACTGTTTAAAATTGAATGCTGTTAGAGTTTTTTCTTTTTTGTGATCCAGAAAAGTTATTTTGTCTGCCTTATTTATAGTCAGACTTGATTTTGAGGCTGGATTGCAAAGCCAATATCTGTCTATGAATAAACTTTGCCTGTCCTCTCTGCCTGTCCATCTTTCTACATTAACAGTTTGGTTTGACTGTAGTCTTTATCTCTGTGGTGAGAAAACCATTGACAGTATCATGATGTAACACAGGGCTCAACACTAAGGCACGTCCGACCGACCCTGACTAGTAAAAGATTGGTCCGGTCTAGTTAATTTGTGTCAAAGTAGCTTGACTGGTCGGGTTAAAAATATCACTTCAAATAGAATAAAGATCTTTTATTAAAAAAATGTTGTGAAAAACCATTTCCTTTTTTTGGTAATTTATTTACCGATAGTGGGACATTTATTTACATTACCGGTGATTGTGATAATTATTATGTCGCTGATATTACGAGCCGTATAGACTTACTTTCATTTCGTCAATTTTGTCGCCATATATTGTAATACGCCCTCTGGTGAGAGATTGGTATATAAAATAACCGGGAAAAATGGTAATATTACCAAGATGACGCTTAAAGCCACTGGAATGACACATAAGATTATGTTTTCGTCAGTTTTAGATTATTTATACACAACTAAGAAGAATAAATTATTTCAATGTGAGAAGGGAAACATTGTTCAAGGAATTTTGCTACAAATTATACAAGTAGTTACGTCGGGTTTAATATCACACCAGTACTGATACGGCTTAAATATGAAAAGCTCGATCGGTAAATACGAGGACAATACCGAAAAAATATCTTTTAAGTTAATGTAAAACCTATATTATTAACATTTAAAAGTAAATTATTCCTAAAAATTATCATTACGATGAAAAGGAGCTTCAATCCAGTTACATGTTCCGTCATTCCGATAATGGCGTCTTTTCGGTAATTCTATGGACCCGCAAAATTCAGATTGAAAGTGAAACTGAAGGCTTCGGTCATAAAATCACAAATGCGTGCAGCTTCACTAGCCTAGCCTAGGCATATATTAATGTAACCGGGCATATAGAATGGTACGTTTCTTTTTTGATAGTTTTGTTTGATTTTAGTCACGATATCTCTAATAAAGCAGAACAACTTACGGTAACTATCGATATCTGACTACACTGAGTGACTGACGACGGCTTCTTTATAGTAGTGGAGGCATAACTAGAGATGAGGGTGTATCAAGGAAATCAAAGGGCAGAACAGAAATCAGAATTTATTTTACAATAATTAGGCCTAAAAGAAAATTTCAAACTTAAATACATACTTTCTTCTTGACTTCTATGAATAAATAGTCAAAGCATTCAAGCTAACTGTCTATTCAGGTTTTATTTTGTAACAAAATATACTTGAATTCCAGTCCTGCTTATTAGAGTTAGTAGGCTTGAGTACTCTAGAGATTATATGGAATTATTTCAATCATGAAATAATTCATTAATTTCTTTCTGTTCTGATTTGTTTTTTTATGTTGTTTAAAAAAATCAGTTAATAGCATTTAATGGTGCAGCAATAGCTAAAAAATGAGACATAGATATGCACAAGTCCTCTGCCTGTCATCGAGTTCGTCGGGCAATTTATGAAATTAATATTTTACCACTTATTAAAAATTAAAATATAGTGTTTTCATTAAAATCTCTAGATGTAGCGTACCCTAATTAAGTAGGATATGAAACTCTATAAGAGAGATATCGATAGATATATTGTAACCGAGGTCAGGTCTAGTGATGTTGAGGTCAGGTCTAGTAAAATTTTCTTGTACTGGTCCGACTGGTCTAGTTCTTTTTAAAGTTAATGTTGAGCCCTGTAACATCACATGTTGACTATGGCCTTCACTTTGATCACTGAAATACAATGCATCAAAAAAAATTTCCATTAATGGATTCTTGCTCTTAATTCTCTGTAGGGCAAACAAATCAGTCCAGTGGTTACCTAAAATGTCTTACTGGTCATTTTGTAACATAAAAGCTTTGATCATTGAAAGTGAAGATGTAGCATTACAGTGAAATCGGTCGTGAGAGACCACTGCCAACTGTCTTTCAATATTTTGAAAACCATTCGGTTAAATTAACCTGTAAATCTTTTTAGTATACCACCTGTCTTAAGAGACCACATTTCAGTGGCAGAAAGGGTGGTCTCATGGCAGGTTCCACTATATATTGTGTTTTGAAAGGAACAGTTACAAATACAGTGCAACTTCTGAAAACCGATCTTTCTAAAAACCGATTACTTCCCGATACCGATCATGTTGCCGAAGTCCGGATTTTCCTCTATTATCTTATAGTAAAAAAAATTCTAAAAACCGATCACTCTAACTTCCGAACGTCGGGACAAATTTTCACAGGTAAATGTACTGAAAATTCCCTCCGAATACCGACCTTAGCTGTGGCGACTTCCCTATGCTGTTCAACTGTGACAGAGATCATTAAGGTGTGTATGATTTCGCAACTGTATATTCCCATGTACACAAGTAATTTGCCTCAGGTCATTTCGTGTTTGTATAATGTGCTGTGTTTTTATTGATATTAACCCTTTCAACCCTGCAGACCATAACAGACTGGTTTTAAACGATAGAAAGAGCATACCACTCATATATTCAGGGGTGAAAGGGTTATAGGTAATTAATTGGACATTTGAAAAAGGATTTCTATTCATTTAAAACAATTAAAGGTACCTTGATTTTTTTTATCTACAAGGCACACTTCTCATTTCCGAACTTATGCCTATTGATGCATAATTATAGAAATAATTTTGTGGTAAATGATGAATTAAAACAATTAACAATTTATAGATCTACCAAGCTGTTTATAGAGTTTATTTTATTAAAACATTTATCGACAAGCCATGGAAAATTGAAATCACGCCTCGCTACTTATTCGATGATACCGACCACGACTCTCAATTGATCAATTACAACATGTGCCTTAATCGGTACATGTAAACTTGTTTGGTATTTGTTAAATAAACACAAATATGGGTTTGTAATGTTTTATAATTATCGGCATTGAGTAATCATGGGTAATATGCGTATGTCTTCCTTTATTTTTTGTACAAAAATGTACCAACACTAAAACTATCATTTCATTCTTACTGTATCAACTTACTGATCACTCGCAAAATTACTTGAACAAAATAAAATCAAAATCATGGCTCAACCACCTGCTGAAAGACTGAGGATAGAACTGACTTTGGATGACAAATTAAAACTGATAAAGAACTCCGAAACTGTGCCGAAAATTAACACAAAAGCAGCTGAGTGAAAAATATGGTGTCTGTGTCTGACATTTTGAAACGGAAGTCTGAATATATTTCTAGCATGGAGAACAACAGTAATAGCCAGAAACTTCGCTTTTCATATGTTTCCAAGAATGACAAACTAATTGACTTGATGTGGGACTGGTTTCACCAAGCATGTGAGAAGTCCATACCAGTATCTGGACCTATATTGCTAGAAAAATCTTTGGAGTTCGCCAATAAATTAGGCATATCAGATTTTAAAGCATCAAATGGATGGCTCGACAAATCTAAAGCTCGACATTCTACCAAAGCCTTTCAAATCAGTGGGGAAAGTGTTAGTGTAGACAAAGACCAGCCCCGACTCCCTGAATTTGCTCCGGTTATAAACCAAATGACAATTCAACTGCAACGAAACTGGACTTTACTATAGGGCACTTCCAGATAAAACTCTCTCAGAAAAAGGGACGTCAAGTAAAGGAGTTAGGAATTCCAAAGAACGGTTGACAATAATGTTTGCATGTAGTGTCACAGGAAAAAAATTAAAACCCCTGGTCATAGGGAAAGTTGGCAAACCATGTTGCTTCAAAAAAATTTGAAAGTTGACAAGTTACAGTTACATGGAATTTCAACAGGAAAGCATGGATGGACAGTGTAATTTTCACTAGCTGAATGAAAGGCATTGACAATCAAATGAAACATGAAAAACGGAAAATTCTTATGTTTTTGGATAATGCAACATAGCATGCAAAGGACTTAAAACTGGAAAATGTAACACTCAAGTTTTTTTCGGCAAACACAACTTCGAATCTGCAGTCTTTAGATCAAGGAATTATCCATGCTTTTAAAGCCCGTTATCGTAAAAAATTACTTAAATCTCTCGTCGCAGAAATAGACAAAGTAGACAGTATTACAGAATTGTAAAAAAGTCAGTCCTTGATGCAGTTTTTTTTATCAAACAAGCCTTGATTGAAACATGCAAGGATACTATTGCTAAGTGTTTTAAGATGTGTGGATTTTCAGGGAATGATTCTGTTGATTTGACGAAGGACAGTGATGACGTTAGTGATGATATCCCATTAGCACATCTCATGAGGTTAACACAACAGGTCAACAAAGATTTGTTAGCAACCTTTGACAGAAGACGAAAGTGATTATTGGGAGATAAATCTTATAAATTATCGTAAATCAAAGTCATGTCATTAATATGTGAAAGTGTAGATTTAACTGATTGTGACGAGGCAGGTGATGATATGAACTTGAACAAATTTGAAAATCCAACACACTTATCAATTACGGAAATTATGGAATTCAGCAAACAACTAAAATCTTTTGCTATAACAAAATATGATCATTTTTAGACATTGCACAGGAATTACTTTCCATGAGTGATGACTTCTCGTTAAATCCTCTTGTACAAACGGGCACTTAAAACTGAACAAATTTTTCTGTAAATCATGAGTTTTCCAAGTTTCCGGACTGTGAATGTTTTTCATTTGGAATTCTTTAACTAAAGTCTTAGTGCTTACAGGAAGGATTGTTATTAGACAGTTCTTAAAAGTTTTTTTAACTGTGAACATTATTTCAAAAACTAATAGTAGTGTCACTCTAGTGATACAACAGTGACTATATTTCGCAACATTACTATTTTAGACATTCATGCAATTCACAATATTTCTCATGTAGTTTGGAAAATAATTTAGTGCTTCTTTATTTTCAGTGATAAGTTTTCGAAGACTTTTTAAAACATGTCATTTACAAGTGTAGATCTATAATGGAAAGTACTTGTGTGTTGAAATATTTGTTGTTGATGCGAGATTATTTTACTATAGACAGATAAAATATGAATAAAATTTATAAATATATTTAGTTGTTCTATTTATTTATTTCTAACTTGGCTATATAGAATTTCCACATGCAAGCTTGTTCAGGGTATATTCTAGTAATTCTACACTTGTACAAGTAACTTTGGTACTTATCTTTTCAGATTCAGATATTTTTGGCACTTGAACGGGTAATATTGGCAGCTGATATTGATTAAAATAAATAAATTACATGTAACATCTTATGATGAATTTAAATTTCAAACAATCTAGTTTTAAATCATGTTTTGGAAATGCCGAAAATACTTGCTTACAAGTGTCCCATAAGACAGTATTCCACAAGAGCCTCATTACTTGCAATAAGAATCTAGGTCAAATATTGATTTTTTAAGAGGTGAGCGAGAACACACGGCACTGCCAACCATGCTTGTTATTTGGTGTTTACAGCAGTCAAATTTCATAAAAACTTTTAAATCAACAAACACTATCCACTATATCTAAATAATGAAATTCAAATGATTAACAAAGTATGAATTGACAAAAATCATCGATAAGATACACGAGGTACGAAGGTTAGTATACAATACATATAAAAACCGAAACGGACAGTAGTGTATAGAACCGGAACTGACTGGAATGACTTTTGGTCAACTTCCAAAAAACTGAACCCTCCGAAAACCGGACAAAATTAACGGTCCGACCGAGAATCTGTTTTCTGAAGTTGCACTGTACATAGTAATTAAGTAACAATTATGTAAAAAGTTTTAATTATTATTTTCTTATCATTATTTACTTCAGCTTTTATTTCAGCACCCTGTTTTCATTTCAGGATCCAGATTAACATTTTTTGCCAACCAGGTTCAACGATATGCAGACTTGTATGGTGCAACGTTCCTTAACTTACTTCATTATCCATTTACGTACATGTTTCGAGCACCGTCCATGTTGGTATGTAGATAACACTCTTTCTGTAGCGTTCGTATCAGTATGGTCAATTCTTGGTACTGTACATTTATCGCTATATTATTACATCACATAAAAACTTTTTTTTTAATTAGTTAAGTAAATGCTATATAATCAGTCTAGTAATCATCTTCTCTTGACAATAAGTAATTATACCTGACAACAGGTACTATTTGTAAACATGTTTTCCATTTGTCTATTTTATTTGTCTGGACCATATCTATTTCATCTCCATGGTCATTATTTGGTCGCACATACATTTTAAGTAGGTGGATGTTTATATATATATATATATTTTGGCAAGTTGGAGGACTATAAATTCTTGGAATTAACCTAGTTGAAAATGACTCTTGTCTTTCTCATTGCTGTGGTTAAGAGGAATAGGTATGGTCAACTTAAATGGAGGTGTACAATATGTTGATGTAGAATGAGTTTTGTAAAGTTTAATCTCTGTATGTTTGATCTAGATGCCACACGAGTCCACAGTTGCACATGAAAATCAGCTGACGCCAACAGACGGTCAGATGACCATCCAGCGACAAAGATCCTCGAGTATTGCACAGGAGGGAGACCAAGTCAAAGTAGCAAAACGTTGCTCTGTTCCCCATCTGAGACCAGTAACACCTACAAAGGTTACTCATCACCATGACGATGATGACTTTGATGAAACCAGTAGCAACAGCAGCGAAAAATCAAACTAAAACCTGTATGGATGAATACAGAAATGATACACAGATCAAAACAGGAATTTTAAAACCAGCCTGTGTTTAGTAGGTTTATGGCTATAGGTATAAGTTAAGCATAAGACATTGAGAAAAGCTGTATTCTAGTTTATCACCAACACAGAACTAAGAAGATTAAAAGATCTTATTGATATAGTTTGTGGGATGAATAGTTCATAATTATTTGCACTCTGTTGTCATGTGGATCTGACATAGAATCTTGAGGAAAATAGTAACAACATTATTTTTTCAGACCCCTACATCGGGGATTTTATTTAGAGAGTAGGAACTAACTTGGATTATTAATAATGGCCTTATAGTAGGAACATGGATAAGTGGTAAAGGCCTTGGAATAGGAACTTGGATAAGTGTTAAAGGCCTTGGAATAGGAACTTGGATAAGTGGTAAAGGCCATGGAATAGGAACTTGGGTAACTGGTAATGGCCTTGGAATAGGAACTTGGGTAACTGGTAATGGCCTTGGAATAGGAACTTGGATAAGTGGTAAAGGCCTTGGAATAGGAACTTGGGTAACTGGTAATGGCCTTGGAATAGGAACTTGGGTAACTGTTCATGGCTTTTAGAACTCTTGTTAAAGAGTTGTAGGTTGTAGTTGTGTTTTTTTTAATTGGTTTAAAACTTAAGTAAGAAGATTTGACCAAAAGGTGTCTTTTCTCGGATATGTTGTTACTTTTCTTTGAGGTCAATGTGTGGTGATATTCAGTTCTATGGATTACTCATTTTTGGATTTTCCTTTATCCTTGTAATTTTTGGGGTTATTGCTTTGGGATATTTCATGCATTTTAATGTATTTATTGTCATTTTTTAAGAATCAAGCAAAATTTTGGATTATATTTTTTCACTTTTGCATTTGATTCTAACACTTTGTATATAAGAAAATAAATGTTATTCTAGTTATTGTTAATTTTTGGCAGTGCCTTTTTATCTTATTATAGATTAGAGTTGAAACGAATATTCAGATATATGCCAATGAAAAGTAGAATAATGAATATTCAAATATTCAGGGACCTTCATGGCCAAGTGGCTAGAGCATTGCGCTTCAAAACATGAAGTCTCTAACTTTTAGTCAGTGCGGGTTTGAGTCTTGCTGGAACCTAAGCTGATTTTTGTGAGGAAGTTTGTCAGTTTACAAGCAGAAGGCTGGTGATTTCCTCTCAGGTACATTTTAACTAAGGTCTCTCCTCCACCATTAAAAATTGGCCACCAGAAAATTCAAATATACAATCACATATCTAGTATCAGATTATTACTCAGTGTTTCATCAATTTGCCAATACTTACTGACAAGGAATGGATAGACTAGGTACAAGACATTTTCTTCTTAATTCACAGAGCCTCGGGTAGTTATAAGTCAAAATTTAGTTTTCGCATAAAATTTTTCTAATACCGTGTTCTGAAATTTTTGACGTTTAAGTGTACACATGTTTACGTGGGAATAACAGATAAAACAGTAATTGATATAGAAACAATCTTGCATTAAATAACCACCTCTGTATAAAGACAACTGCTTATAGAGGCCGTTCAAACATAATCTTTCTTAGTCTTTTTATAATGAAAACTATTTTATAAAGGCCATCTGTGCCTTGAGTGGCCTTTATAGACAGTTTTTACTGTAATTGATAGCGATTTATTTCTGGGTATTGTGGAACACTAGAAGAAATCTAAGAAAAGATAACCCCAATAGATAAATATTAGGAATCAAATATAGTGATGAGTATTTGAGTAATGGGTTTTTGTATTCATTTCAGCTCTGTTATAGAGATACAGTGGAACCTCGCTATTAAGACCACCTGGCTGACTGACTCAAAGTGGTCTTTTTATATTGAAACCTCGCTATTAAGACCACCTAACTGACTGACTCAAAGTGGTCTTATCAGTGTGGTGTTACAGTGGAACCTTGTTATTAAGACCACCTGGCTGACTGACTCAAAGTGGTTTGATTAGCAATGTGGTCTCTGTAAGTGAGGGTCTAGAGTTATTTAATATTTACTGGTACCAGGTAATAAGAAAAATGTGGAGATTGACAATGTATGGTCTTCAACATAAGGTGGTGTTTAGGCGAAGTTCCACTGTACATGTTTATGGAGTTTTCAACTAACTTGGATACAAAAAAGATGATTAAAATCTGCTGATTTTATTGGTAATACTTTGATACGTTTTGCTAACTGTATGAATGACATTGTTTGCGTTTATGCTTGATGATTAGTTACGTGATTGTTTATCAATCTTGTTTTGATATTTATGATATTTTGTTTTTATATCACATGGTTTACATGTGTGCCGTGCAATCTTGAATATGGAACATTATAAGTTCCAAGTCATCATTGGATTTTACAAAAAATGAATGAGTGAATTAATGGGGCATGTTGATATCATGTCATCAGACCGCCATACTCGGCTACACAAATTATAGATAAAAATAAAGTATGCAATAAACTAGATTGTCATCACTTCACATTTAGCCAAACATATAAATATGAACCTATCAAAATAGCCAGTCTTCAGCTCACCTTTCTTCCATATTTGGTATACACGATTGTTAAGTCCATATCTACAATGCAAATGAAAACAAAATATGCTTATAAATGAGCAACGAGGGACATTTCAAATAACATTAAGAGTATGTTTATAATATTTATAACCACTAGGTCATTGTCGCTGCTGGTGGACCGTTTGAGTCCCTGAGGGTATATATAAACCTAGTATCTGGTATTTCGATACCAGCTGATAATCTTTTACTTATAATACCATTTAAATTCCAAAGTTTTCTAAAAGCTAAGATAGTCAACTTTTTACAGTGGTTACAATTAGACGGATTTTGGCTATACTTATAGATTTATTATTTGGCCTTGTATGATACCACTTTCTCTTTAGAAATTACATTTACTTTTAAATTTGGAGCTCAACTGATGAAGTCTAATTGACAGAAACGATCGTCTTGAGCATTATAACTTTGGTATTATGTTTATAATATTTATACAAATGCCTGCTTATAAATAAAAAAAAAAAAAACTGATTAACTTTTTGTTGTTAGGAATTATGTAAGGAATATTGTGACAGTTTCAACGTCAAAGGTCAAGGTCACAGACTTGCATCTGCTCCCTTTTCTGTTTCATTAGTCTTAAATTTATTTGTCATATTTTAGAATTAATATGGATTATAACATACTGTTGAATCAGAAATTTTAAAGAAGAATCATATTTTATAACTAAGAAGTATTTAATCACTTTGTATACTTTAGTTAAATGTTTTGATGGCAATTATACAATTATATCAGTATTACTTTGATAGGATACATCATTGTCTCTCAATTTTAACACATCAATTTTAGGAGTTTTGCTGGGGTTTATTTGATTTATTTTTTGTCAATTATCATTTCATGAACATATATTTTTAGAACCACTTCATTTGCTGTTTTAAATTTATTTTTACATATGCCTAGAGGTGGATTGTAATGCCTAGTCCTTGTCTGATAACTAACATTTTAGGTTTTATGTATCTAAGATATATATATGTATAAGGTATTTTCTGTTGATTTTATTTACTTTTTTACATACATATTTTACTGAAATGCTTTTTATATTCTCACGGTTACATGCAGAATCTACATACATACATTGTATATACAGTCACCTCCACTTATAACAAAGTTGAAGGGAGATGTATTCAATCCTGTACAGGGAATATATATTCTTGTAATGGTATCTTATTATGTATGGTAGTGTTATAAGTGGCATATAATAGGCTATGTATATGTATACAGGATTTGATCTTATGGTTTTTATAGTGTGATCTCATAAGTCAGGTGGTCTCTCATGATGCTGGTCTTTTAAAACTCTTGACAGTGGTCTTTTAAAACTCTTGACAGTGGTCTTTCAACTCTTTGACAGTGGTCTTTCAACTCTTTGACAGTGGTCTTTCAACTCTTGACAGTGGTCTTTCAACTCTTTGACAGTGGTCTTTCAACTCTTGACAGTGGTCTTTCAACTCTTTGACAGTGGTCTTTCAACTCTTTGACATGGTCTTTTAAAACTCTTGACAGTGGTTTTTCAACTCTTGACAGTGGTCTTTCAACTCTTTGACAGAGGTCTTTCAACTCTTGACAGTGGTCCTTCAGCTCTTTGACAGTGGTCTTTCAACTCTTTGACAGTGGTTTTTCAACTCTTTAACAGTGGTCTTTCAACTCTTGACAGTGGTTTTTCAACTTTTGACAGTGGTCTTTCAACTCAGGTTCTACTGTACAGTTATAATTACATGAATACAATAACACTAACAAAGCTAGGTTGGCATTTGATAAAGGCACTAAAAGAACACTAACAGCGAAAACAATAGAAAACAAATATATAAAGTCGTTCTTACCGTTGAGAACGGAAATAAATCACCAAAGTGTTTCAAGTTTAGCTGCATACCTCATGTCAAAAACTGCCATTAGGTTTTGACTTGATAACCTCATCTGAACTACACCAAGAGTCTGATGTAAGTTCTTTGATTTACCTCATATTTTTAATATTTAATGACCTTGTCTTTTGTCATTAGTATCCAGTGATGATTTAAATTGTACTTTGATTTTAGTTGTCATAGCAACAGTCAAGTACCTGGCTCCAAGTCACAAAGCTACTAGTTGTTGCAGCCACAGCAAAATGTTGTGGGAGAGAGAAAGAATTCTCGGTCTGAGTGCCCACATTGATTTTCCATGACCAGGCTTGTCAAGTCATTGATAAAATTGATATCTTCACTTAAACCGAGATTTCTTTGTACATTTGTGCCTTCCTCAACATAATAATTGATCCTTTCTTACATCTGTACTAATTTGTCTTGATTTTAACTGTTCTTTCAGTAAAATAAAGGTAACTTTATGAACTATCACCATGCATGTTCATCAAAAACCTGAACGTCCAGTTAGTTTTATCATCCCAAGGGAGAGATAAGAAAATCTCTCCCAGGAATATAGTAATGATTTTCGGAACCAAAGTGAGGGAATATCTACTAAGTGCTCTTGTATACAAAAAAAAATGTAGAAAGAAATTGTGATAAGTGTTTTACTGATGATGTGAGGTTTGACTTTAATATCTGAAATTTTTACTTAAGCTTCTTAAGTTTTGACCTATGTATTATGTTTTGACTGAAGTATTCTTAAGTTTTGACCTATGTATTATGTTTTGACTGAAGTATTCTTAAGTTTTGACCTATGTATTATGTTTTGACTGAAGTATTCTTAAGTTTTGACCTAAGTAATCCTAAGTTTTTATTTCAATTATTCTTAAGTTTTGACTTTTTTTTTCTTGAACCATGATTTTTCTTGAAACTTGATTGTTTATGTTAAACTGACAACTTATTTCATACTTGATTGGAATCTCATCCATTAAGTATTACTTGATAGCCCTGGCTTACCTGGATCAGCAAATGTCCTAAAATTTGATTTTGTCACCTCAAGAACCAGGTATCACAATCTACTGCACACCACATAACATTTCAACAATGTCATATCACATAAAAAGTAGCAAGAATTAAAGCTGCCATGAATGCATTTTACTTACCTGTAAATATTGTTATATCTTTTTATCTTGCACATTGTTTATGCATTTTAGTTTTGATAATTCAAATGTTAGTGAAGCTGTAATGATAATTATATTTCACAGTACTGCTGATGTACATGTTTATAGATATCTGTAGTATGAGTTGTGTATAATATAGACATTATTACATATTTATTACGTATTACATGTTGGCAGTGCATCATATGTAAAGAGGTACACCTAAACTGTATGCTCCTTTATTATTGCATTATCAGTATACAGTGGAACTTGGCTAATAAGACCACTCTGGTTAACTTACTGAAATATGTCCGATTAGTCAGGTGGTCTGTTTTGGCAGCATCTAGACTTATTAAATGTTTTACTCAGAGATAATACCAGGAGTCTGAATATTTATTGTTTTCTAAGTAAGGTGGTCTTTAAGTGAAGTCCCACTGTATTTGGTATATTATGTTAGTATGGACCAAGTGTAACTGTTGAATCAATTATTATTATGTTTTAGGCAAATGCTGATAATTTTATATATGTATTTTTGTTTACTTAATGTTGGGACTTAATCGGTAATCACAGTTGTTTGTAAAGCCAGTACTTATTGCATTTTAACAATATTTAGTATATCTAGATACAGAAAGTCATCTTGACTAGTCTGATAGGATTGGGAAATGTTTTACAACATTTTGGCATATGGGCCCTAAATATCAGTTTATCAGGTGGGTTGGGCCCAAATATTCTCTTTATTAGGTAGGTTGGCCCTAAATATTCTGTTTATCAGGTAGGTTGGCCTTAAATATTCTGTTTATTAGGTAGGTTGGCCCTAAATATTCTGTTTATCATGTGGGTTGGCCCTAAATATTCTGTTTATCAGATCAATCAGCACTGTACTATCATGATGTATCCACAACATTTTCAACTAGATATCGTTTTACATTAGCACCAACTTACATTTGTTAAGTAAGTATGTTACTAGTAGTACGGAGTTTGTATTCATTTCAGTTCTAGTATTTATACAATGTGGAATGTGAACTTAAATTAGTAATTGTTTAGTAATTTGAAATATTCACCTTTACCTCTCTGTTTTAATGTACATGTAATAGATTAGTTATGATTGATGTTGATCACATGATATGATTGCCTGTTTTGAAAGTAAAGATTCCAGATAAATGTCTGAATATCTGCCAGGAATTACTTGTGTATAATGGTAACATAACCTCACTACAGTGGAACATGTCTTGAAAGACCACCCCTTCTGTTATTGAAATTTAGTCTTAGTAGACAGGTGGTCTCTTAGAACAGGTCATAGCTGTAATATTGCTTTACTCAGTGGTTTTAAGAATGTGTTATCACAAGACAGGTGGTTTTCTATTACTGTATTCTCACAAGGCTGGTGGTCTTCTGTGACAGTGATCTCACAAGTCAGGTGGCCTTCTATGACAGTGGTCTAATAGGTCAGGTGGTCTTCTATGACAGTGGTCTCACAAGTCAGGTGGTCTTCTATGACAGTGATCTCACAAGTCAGGTGGCCTTCTATGACAGTGGTCTCATAGGTCAGGTGGTCTTCTATGACAGTGGTCTCACAAGATGTTGTCTTCTATGACAATGGTCTCACCAGTCAGGTGACATTTTATGACCATGGTCTCACCAGTCAGGTGACATTTTATGACCATGGTCTCACAGGTCAGGTGACATTTTATGACCATGGTCTCGCAGGTCAGGTGGCCTTCTATGACAATGGTCTCACAGGTCAGGTGGCCTTCTATGACAGTGGTCTCTCAAGACAGGTGGTCTTCTGTGATAGTGGTCTCACAGGACAAGTGGTCTTCTATGACAGTGGTCTCACAGGACAGGTGGTCTTCTATGACAGTGGTCTCACAAGTCCCATTCCACTGTACTCTCTGTATCTGTGTGGTATATAATTTGAGTACTGATATTTTTCTGCTGCCATGAAAAAGTTTACTTACCATTTATTTGGATTATTGCAATCTTTGAAATGTTTGTATATGAGGTGTGACAGGTATGTCAGTAATTTTCTCACTGTTACTCTCACTTTTATACATAGATGTGATTTTTTCTCACAGTAACTCTCACAAGTCCTGCCAACACTGCCTTTCCTCTGATGCCTTTATGTTTATAACTCCTGATACGCCTACGTAATTAAAAATTCTATTTTGCCTTAATAATCACTAGTCTGCCTGCCTCAATTACTTCCAATCATGACAAGTTGCCATGGATACCACAATATTACCTCATGAAAAAGAAAATAAATTTTATATACCATATAAATACATTGGAATCTCACTTTTAAGACCACCTAGCTGGCTGACTCAATTTGGTCTGATTAGCAAGTTGGTCTTTAGGCAAGGTTCCAGTATATATATATATCGATGTAAAACTTAGACTGGATTTGGAAATGTTGTTGTTTGATTGGTATTGTTTGTTTTACCAGTATTGTCTGTTTCACATAGCTTGGTGGGGTGCAGCAATTTTTTGATTATCATACTGATGATTCTACTCACTTTTCAGTTGAAACACACTTCACAGGAAATGCTTTTTATTCCCACGGGATACTCGTAGGTATGGCGACAAGTATGATTGATTTCTCTTACCAGTGAAATTTCTATGTTGTCATACATCATTACCTAAAACATTAAAATTTAAACTCATTCAGGTGAAGAAACGGTTCACAAGACTCTACCTCTACACGTTATATGGATTTGACTATAAAACTCATTTAAAACTTGTTTTGTATGTCTACAAATATAAAAGCAATTAATAGTAACATTTTACAGAATAATATTCAACCTATACACTTATATTACATATACTTTTGAATCCAATGTAGTTATTGGGAACTTAACAAGTTTTGGCCCATTCCATTACTTGTATAATACAGCGAAACTTGTCTTAAATCACCACTCCTTCCGCAACTGGGATTAAATGTACTTAACTGGGTGGTTTTTAGAATGAGATCCCTCACAGCTGGTGGTCTTTTATGATAGTGGTCCTACAAGACCACTCCTTCCGCCACTGGGATTAAATGTACTTAACTGGGGGGGGTTTAGAATGAGATCCCTCACAGCTGGTGGTCTTTTATGATAGTGGTCCTACAAGACCACTTCTTCCGCCACTTGTATTAAATGTACATGTACTTAACTGGGTGGTTTTTAGAATGGGATCCATCAAGGCTGGTGGTCTTTTATAACAGTGGCCCTACAAGACAGATTCAACCGTACTCCCAGTGGGACTATGGTCTCCAGGGGAAGATATTCAAGTTTTTGTGATACTTTTGTTGATCGTTAAGTGGTAGGTCTGACTCCATTTTCAGCCTTCAGTATTGATGGAGTAAATATATATGTTTTACATGATAAATTACATGCTTTCTTGCATACATATGTCTCATTTATACACCCTTTATATTGTGAAAGATATCCTATCTACCGGTGTTAATCTATAAGTTTATTTTGGGAGTACATGTATAATCTTGTAGTGTCTTTAGTCTAACACATTTTATTTCATCAATAAAAATGGGATTGGGCATAAGTTTTTCCAACATGTATCTGATTGATAAACTATCTGTATAAAAAAATGTTTAGAATACCTTAGGTTTACCGCTGCCCTCTCAGCTTAGAGCATAAATTAAACTGAAAACTTCCAGGTATACAGTTTACAATAGTACTCACTTCATGAGGTGAAAGTAAATAAACTCTTAAAGGTTCCAAGACAACGACAATACACAAATTTGTGATTTATGCAAATCAAACATTATGTGGCCATAAATTTACAGTCGTATAGTACATTTTGAAAATTATTTTTTGAATTGTTGAAATGTTGTTGTTTTTTTCTAGTTGTATTTATTTTAAGGTGTGTGTGTGTGTGTGTAAACTCATATTTTAAACTTCTGCTCAAGAACTGCTGGGTCAATTACAGCCAAACTTGTCACAAAAAAAAAAAAAAGAAGAAGATTTTTAGAAGAAGGGCTTCAAGATTATACAATAAAAGGGTCTTTCCTCTTAAAAAAGGAGAATATTCTTAACTTCACCTTAATCTGAAATCTGATTGGCTACAAGTGGTACTATGATCAGACTTAAAGTACTATCATGATTTTATGGTGTCAGGTTCAACTTTCCTAATTTGTATTTCTTTTCAAATGAGAAATATTTTCAGTCAGTCATTTCAGCTACAGACTATACACATTTTCAACTTGAAGGCCATACAGAACACTTAAGTTTATATGTACTCATACCTGTGTAATTGATTCTTTAAATGTATGGTGATCTGAAGCGCAATCATATTACAGTGCAAGTATGCTGGTATATTAATTTTTCAAGAATTTGTTGATAATAGTTCTACATTAGTTGTGGTTCATATATTAGATATTGTTGTATTGAAAAATAATGTTCTTGATAGTTGCGTTTATTTATAGATTTTTTTCTGTCACATTTGTGATATCATTTGCCTATCAAAGTTTAAACTTACTCATAGTGAAGTCTATCTCCAGTGTAATATTATATGTTATATTTAAATCATATTTAATGATATTATACATGTAGGTAATAGAAGCTAGAAATAAAAGGTGCTACTGGCTTTGTTTAGAGTTTTTAGTTTTTATTACCTTACCTGGGCCAAAGTCATCACTCTTCTGTCAACAATGTGTGGGGACCGCTTGTGGTGGTTTAGTGGTAGAGCATTATACTCGCAAGTTGAAGGTCCAGGGTTCGATTCCTATTACTGGGTCATTACCATCATACATTAGACTTTAAGTATAGTAATGACTTTGGCTAGTGATCAGCATATGAAGTGAGAGTCTTATATGGATGAGATCGAAAAACAAGGTCCCATGCTGTGGTAAGCGTGACAGGTAAAATAACCCTCGCCGCAATTACTCAGGTAAGATTTTGTGGCTCTTCACTCAAAGCTGGTGACATGAAAAACAATGTAACAAAAAAAACAAAAAAAATATGTTAACAGTTACAAGTACAATGTGCTTAGATTTAATGCCTTCTTCTTCAGAACTAAGGGGACTCTGTGGCTGAGTGGTTAGAGCATCACACTTTGAACCATAAAATCTCATTTATGGTCAGTGTTAAGTCTCGCTGGAACTGCTGATTTTATGTGGAAGGCAAGTGGTCTCTTACTGGGTACATTGTACCCAGGTTCTCTACTCCAACAGTAAAAGCTGGCTGCCACCATATAAATGAAAAATTGTCGAATGTAGCACAAAGTGACCACTTCAAGTTGTCATACCAATCTCAAGGTCAAAGGTCAATTCCTGGTACCAGGTCATACCCAAGACTTTTTGAAAAGGTAGTGGAAGGATGCACCACAATTAGACAAGAATGACATCCACAATGTGTATTCAGTCATAACTTTTTATCCTGTGTGCATAACAACAGTGCTTTGTCAGAAGTTACAAAATAGTGTAGGGGAGACAACTCAGTGTTCATTATGATACAACTGTTCCTTCAACAGTGTGAAGTAAAAGTCACGGTTCTTTTGGATACAAGTTAATACTGAAGTCAGAAGGTGTGACTTGTCCAAAACACAGGTTAAAATTTGTGACAATTCACCTTTACCTGTCAATGTCTTCTTATAGATGTAAGATGAAACATTTTTCAGAGGATGTTTGTTTTTGTTTGTTTATTGTTGTTTAAAGTCACACTCAAGAATCTTTCACTCATATGGAGACGTCACCAACTGCTGGTGAAGGGTTTCAAATTTTGGCCTATGCTTGGTACTTACGGCCATTGAGCAGTGAGGGTTCTTTAACATGCTGACACCTACTGTGAAACAGGACCTCAATTTTTACTGTCTAATCCGAAGGACAGGAAACCAATCTGTCGCTGGCTGGACTCGAAATCACAATCAAGAGTCGAGCGCGCTACCGACTGAGCCAGGTCGGCTCTCGGAGGATGTAAAACTACAAGACAACAAAACTTGAGTCCCATGGTAAGTATAAGAATGCTTAGTACACTGGCATCAGTCCATAGCACAGGTCAAAATTTATGGCACTTTACATATACTGCTGTCATCTCCCATTTAATTGAAAAATTTTTATGGGATATAAAATAGCTATAAGAAACATTTTTAAAATGCTGGACAAATTTTAACGTCATGCTCTATATTAACTTAACTCATTTCTACTCAACAATTGAAAAATTTACAACTGCACCTAAAAATCATTGATTATAGGCCTACTGTTTTTAAAACGGTTTGAAAATTATCAGATCCAAAAATTTGAAAACACTCGAGTTAGGTATCATTTTGTCTGAGGTCAAACATAGGACATTGTTTGTCTGTTTGTATTGACTAATCGTATCTTAATGTTCTATGAACTCTCACTAAAACAATATCAGTGGTTTATGGTTTAAGTTACTGGTCCCTTGTATCATAGGTTTCAGCTCTGTAGTCCCATTGTAAAGTGCTGTAAATCATAGGTTTAAGCACTGTATTCCCATTGTAAAGTGCTGTAAATCATAGGTTTCAGCTCTGTAGTCCCATTGTAAAGTGCTGTAAATCATAGGTTTCAGCACTGTATTCCCATTGTAAAGTGCTGTAAATCATAGGTTTCAGCTCTGTAGTCCCATTGTAAAGTGCTGTAAATCATAGGTTTCAGCACTGTATTCCCATTGTAAAGTGCTGTAAATCATAGGTTTCAGCACTGTATTCCCATTGTAAAGTGCTGTAAATCATAGGTTTAAGCACTGTATTCCCATTGTAAAGTGCTGTAAATCATAGGTTTCAGCACTGTATTCCCATTGTAAAGTGCTGTAAATCATAGGTTTCAGCACTGTATTCCCATTGTAAAGTGCTGTAAATCATAGGTTTCAGCACAGTAGTCCCATTGTAAAGTGCTTTTAATCATAGGTTTCAGATCTGTAGTTCAATTGTTAAATTCTGTGTATCCTAGGTTTCAGCTCTATAGTCCCATTGTAAAGTACTGTGTATCATAGGTTTGAGCTCTGTAGTCCTATTGTAAAGTACTGTGTATTCTAGGTTTGAGCTCTGTAGTCCTATTGTAAAGTACTGTGTATCCTAGGTTTGAGCTCTGTAGTCCCATTGCAAAGTACTGTGTATTCTAGGTTTGAGCTCTGTAGTCCCATTGTAAAGTACTGTGTATCCTAGGTTTGAGCTCTGTAGTCCCATTGTAAAGTACTGTGTATCCTAGGTTTGAGCTCTGTAGTCCCATTGCAAAGTACTGTGTATTCTAGGTTTGAGCTCTATAGTCCCATTGTAAAGTACTGTGTATCCTAGGTTTGAGCTCTATAGTCCCATTGTAAAGTACTGTGTATCCTAGGTTTGAGCTCTGTAGTCCCATTGTAAAGTACTGTGTATCCTAGGTTTGAGCTCTGTAGTCCCATTGTAAAGTACTGTGTATCCTAGGTTTGAGCTCTGTAGTCCCATTGTAAAGTACTGTGTATTCTAGGTTTGAGCTCTGTAGTCCTATTGTAAAGTACTGTGTATCCTAGGTTTGAGCTCTGTAGTCCCATTGTAAAGTGCTGTAAATCATAGGTTTAAGCACTGTATTCCCATTGTAAAGTGCTGTAAATCATAGGTTTCAGCACTGTAGTCCATTGTAAAGTGCTGTAAATCATAGGTTTCAGCACTGTATTCCCATTGTAAAGTGCTGTAAATCATAGGTTTCAGCACTGTATTCCCATTGTAAAGTGCTGTAAATCATAGGTTTCAGCACTGTATTCCCATTGTAAAGTGCTGTAAATCATAGGTTTCAGCACAGTAGTCCCATTGTAAAGTGCTTTTAATCATAGGTTTCAGATCTGTAGTTCAATTGTTAAATTCTGTGTATCCTAGGTTTGAGCTCTATAGTCCCATTGTAAAGTACTGTGTATCATAGGTTTGAGCTCTGTAGTCCTATTGTAAAGTACTGTGTATTCTAGGTTTGAGCTCTGTAGTCCTATTGTAAAGTACTGTGTATCCTAGGTTTGAGCTCTGTAGTCCCATTGCAAAGTACTGTGTATTCTAGGTTTGAGCTCTGTAGTCCCATTGTAAAGTACTGTGTATCCTAGGTTTGAGCTCTGTAGTCCCATTGCAAAGTACTGTGTATTCTAGGTTTGAGCTCTATAGTCCCATTGTAAAGTACTGTGTATCCTAGGTTTGAGCTCTATAGTCCTATTGTAAAGTACTGTGTATCCTAGGTTTGAGCTCTGTAGTCCCATTGTAAAGTATTGTGTATCCTAGGTTTGAGCTCTGTAGTCCCATTGTAAAGTACTGTGTATTCTAGGTTTGAGCTCTGTAGTCCCATTGTAAAGTACTGTGTATCCTAGGTTTGAGCTCTGTAGTCCCGTTGTAAAGTACTGTGTATTCTAGGTTTGAGCTCTGTAGTCCTATTGTAAAGTACTGTGTATCCTAGGTTTGAGCTCTGTAGTCCCATTGTAAAGTACTGTGTATCCTAGGTTTGAGCTCTGTAGTCCCATTGTAAAGTACTGTGTATCCTAGGTTTGAGCTCTGTAGTCCCATTGTAAAGTACTGTGTATTCTAGGTTTGAGCTCTGTAGTCCTATTGTAAAGTACTGTGTATCCTAGGTTTGAGCTCTGTAGTGCCATTGTAAAGTACTGTGTATTCTAGGTTTGAGCTCTGTAGTCCCGTTGTAAAGTACTGTGTATCCTAGGTTTGAGCTCTGTAGTCCCATTGTAAAGTACTGTGTATTCTAGGTTTTAGCTCTGTAGTCCTATTGTAAAGTACTGTGTATTCTAGGTTTTAGCTCTGTAGTCCTATTGTAAAGTACTGTGTATTCTAGGTTTGAGCTCTGTAGTCCTATTGTAAAGTATTGTGTGTCATATTATCTCACATACTCCACTGTCAAATCCAAGTATCGAACACGGGTGGCATTGGTGAGAAGTGAGTATGCTAACCTCTGCATTAGTCGGACACCCTTATTTTAAAAATTTTGAAAGTGGAATGCAAAAACGAAAATTTTTGGGAAAGTTACAATTGTTTTTGTATGTTACAACCTAATCTGTACATAGTACTCAACAAAACATTCTGAATTTTAGTGAAACATATATAATTTTATTAATTTTTATTATAGAGTGTGAATCTCTTGTCTATAGTCCCTGGGTATAGGGTGTGTATCTCTTGTCTATAGTCCCTGGGTATAGGGTGTGTATCTCTTGTCTATAGTCCCTGGGTATAGGGAGTGTATCTCTTTACCATAGTCCCTGAGTATAGGGTGTGTATCTCTTGTATATATTCCCTAGGTATAGGGTTTGTATCTCTTGTTTATAGTACCTTATAATAAGGTGTGTACATCTAGTCTATACTCCCTAGGTATAAGGTATGTACCTGTTGTCTATAATTCCTTGTTATAGGGTGTATATCTCTTGTCTATGGTCCCTTACTAAAGGATGTGTGTATCTTGTTTATGGTCCCTAGGTATAGGATGTGTATCTCTTTACCATGGTACCTGGGTAATGGGTGTGTATCTCTTGTTTATAATTCCTAGTTATATGGTTTGTATCTCTTGTCTATAGTCCTTTGGTATAGGGTTTGTATCTCTTGTCTATAGTTCCTTGGTATAAGGTTTGTATCTCTTGTCTATAGTCCCTTGGTATAGGGTTTGTATCTCTTGTCTATAGTCCCTGGGTATAGGGTGTGTATCTCTTTACCTTAGTCCCTAGGAATAAGGTTTGTATCTCTTGTCTATAGTCCCTTGGTATAGGGTTTGTATCTCTTGTTTATAGTACCTTATTATAAGGTGTGTATATCTTGTCTATACTCCCTTGGTATAGGGTATATACCTCTTGTCTATAATTCTTTGGTATAGGGTGTGTATTTCTTGTCTATAGTCCCTTAATAAAGGATGTGTATATCTTGTCTATAGTCTCTAAGTATAGGGTGTGTATTTCTTGTTTATAGTCCTTTGGTATAGGGTGTGTATCTCTTGTCTATAGCTCCTAGGTATAAGGTGTATGTCTCTTGTTTGTAGTTCCTAGTTGTATAGTATGTATCTCTTGTGTTTATTCCCTAATTATAGGGTATATATCTCTTGTATATTGTCTCTAGAATTGTTCTTGTCTATAGTCCCTTATTATATGGTGTTTATCTTGTATATAGTCCCTAGTTATAGGGTATATATCTCTTGTATATAGTCTCTAGTTATAGGGTATATATCTCTTGTATATAGTCCCTAGTTATAGGGTATATATCTCTTGTCTATAGTCCCTAGTTATAGGGTATATATCTCTTGTCTATAGTCCCTAATTTCAGGGTATTTATCTTTTGTCTATACTCCCTAGTTAAAAGGTATAAATATCTTGTCTATAGTCTTTAATTTCAGGGTATGTATCTCTTGTCTATAGTCCCTAATTTCAGGGTATGTATCTCTTGTCTATAGTCTTTAATTTCAGGGTATGTATCTCTTGTCTATAGTCCCTAATTTCAGGGTATGTATCTCTTGTCTATAGTCTTTAATTTCAGGGTATGTATCTCTTGTCTATAGTCTTTAATTCAGGGTATATATCTCTTGTCTATAGTCTTTAATTTCAGGGTATATATCTCTTGTCTATAGTCTTTAATTTCAGGGTATATATCTCTTGTCTATAGTCTTTAATTTCAGGGTATGTATCTCTTGTCTATAGTCCCTAATTTCAGGGTATGTATCTCTTGTCTATACTCCCTAGTTAAAGTCTAGTTATTGGATACGTATTTCCTGTTCTTTAGTATAAGGTGTGTATCTCTTGTCTATAGTCCCTAGTTATATGGTATGCATCTCTTGTCTAAAGTCCCTTGGTATAGGGTTTGTATCTCTTGTCTATATTCCTCATTGAAAAGTAAATATTACTTGCCTAAACTCTAGTTATTGGGTATGTATCTCTTGTCTATATTTCCTTGGTATAAGATGTGTATCCTTTGTCTACACTCCCTAGTCTTATGGTAAATATATATATATATATATATATATATATATATATATATATTATATATATATATATATATATATATATATATCTTGTCTATATTACCTTGGTATAGGGTGTATATCTCTTGACTAGAGTCCCTTATAATAGGGTGTATCTCTTGTCTATAGTCCCTAATTTCAGGGTATCATTTGTCTATAGTTTCTATTTATAGGGTATATATATCCAGTCTATAGTCCCTTATTATAGGGTGTATATCTCTTGTTTATAATCCCTAGTTACATGGTATGTATCTCTTGTCTATAGCCCCTAGGTATAGGGTATATGTCTCTTGTCTATAGTCCCTCATTTTTAGTATGTATCTCCTGTCTTTACTCCCTAGTTATAGAGTATATATCTCTTGTCTATTATCCCTGTCTATAGTCCCTTATTATATCCTGTGTATCTTATTTATAGTCCCAAGTTATAGGGTATTTATCTCTAATCTATAGTACCTAATTTTAGGGAATGTATCTCTTGTCTATACTCCCAGTTTTAGGGTATATATCTCGTCTATAGTCCCTACTTATAAGGTATGTATCTCTTGTCTGTAGTCCCTTGTTATAGGGTGTATATCTCTTGTCTATAGTCTGTATATCTCTTGTCTATAGTTTCTTGGTATAGGATTTGTATCTTGCCTATAGTACATAACTAAAGGGTATGTATCTTGTCTATAATCCCTAATTTTAGGGTATCTTGTCTATCATTCCTTGGTATAGGATGAGTATCTTGTCTATAGGCCCTAATTATTAGATGTGTATCTTGACTATAGTCCATAATTATATGGTATTTCTTGTCTATAGTTCCTTGGTATAGGATGTGTATCTTGTCTACAGTCCCTAATTATTTGGTGTATTTTGTCTATAGTCCATATTTTCAAGGTGTGTATCTCTTGTCTTTAGTCCCCAACTAAAGTGTATATCTCATCTACTATCCTTAATTATAGTGTGTATCGTTTGTCTACAGTCCCTAGGTATAGGGTATCACTTTTCTATACTCCCTATGTATAGGGTGTACTTCAGGTTTGTTATCCCTTTGTAAAGTGCAGTATGTTTTAGAGCTATTAAGTTCCCTTGTAAAGTACAGTATGTTTCAGGGCTGTTCAATTCCTTCCATAAAATACAGTATGTTTCAGTGCTATCAAGTCTCTTTGTAAAGTATAGTATGTTTTAGGGCTGTTAAGTCCCTCTGTAAAGTACTGTATGATATAGGGATGTTAAGTCCCTCTGTAAAGTACTGTATGATATAGGACTGTTAAGTCCCTCTGTAAAGTACTGTATGATATAGGGCTGTTAAGTCCCACATGATATAGGATGGCTAAGTCCCTCTGTGAAGTAGTGTGTGATATAGGGCTGCTAAGCCCCTCTGTAAAGCACTGTATGATATGGGGTGGCTAAATACCTTTGTAAAGTTCTGCATGATATAGGGCTGTTAAGTCCCTCTGTAAAGTACTGTATGATATAGGGCTGGTAAGTCCCACATGATACAGGATGGCTAAGTCCCTCTGTGAAGTAGTGTATGATATAGGGCTGCTAAGCCCCTCTGTAAAGCACTGTATGATATAGGGTGGCTAAATACTTTTGTAAAGTTCTGCATGATATAGGGCTGTTAAGTCCCTTTGTAAAGTACAGTACCAGTATGTTTTAGGATTGTAAAGTCCCTCTGTAAAGTGCTGTGTATTTCAAGTTCTAGTGCATTTGTTTAGGTCTTTGTATCTTTGGTTTAAATGTCTGGACTTTCAGACTTCTTGTATACAACAAACATTCAACTCACACAAATGTATATATTTTGATACATTTTAATATATAATTATCAATATAAACTTTCTACATATATATTACACATTCACACACACACAAAAAAAAAACACAGTGAAACCATTTGCATGTGGCAAAGAATATTTAGCCTTTAACCACTGTATACAATTCTGTTCATAATATTCATTGCAAGTTATTATTGTACCCTACAAAATGTTCAAACAAGAAAAACAATGAAATTCGATTTCAAACAGTGGTTAAAAGCTAAACGTTTTGCAACACACAATGTTTTCCAAGACCAATTAAGGGGACTTGATTACACTACACAAGTTATATGAATGATTATTGGTTTTCTAGTATTGATTATGTTCCAATACATTAATGCTGTACCAAATACCCATATCAAAAGATGATTCTACTTGAATCGAAGTAAAAGTAGAGAGAGGAGTTCAGAATTATGATTCGTAAAACAAAAGTATATTGAAGGTCTTAGCACTATCTGTGCCTAAAATGATGGAGTACAATCTAAGCTTCCTGGTCACTTAAGACAAATTCAAAATCATCTTCATCTAGATTCATTAATTATCATTAATTTTGTTTTTTTAAGTTTTGACTGTCTGCCTAACATACATTTTTAGTGTCATCAATAATAGACAGGGACCCTTGTATGGAGGCATTGTTTGAGGCAGGCTTGACTGTACTTCAATGCATGATCCACTACTAAGTGATACAGGAGTGAAAGATAGTAAGAAAAGATAATGAACAGAGAGAAAATAATGAACACAAAAGGTAATAAATATTATACACAGAAGTGGGTAATTTGAGTTCCACTTTACATACCTAGATATAAAAAAGATATGAGTATTTCTTGTGATACTGAAATTCAATCTCTGCCGAGTCACATGGAAATGAAGAATTACTAATCATGGAGATGTTAAAGAATTCTAAAACGAAATCTGTGTAGTTAGCAAAAATCATCAATTGTTGCATACATGAAATTTTGAGCAACTTTTTAAAGTTAACATATATATTCTTAATGCTAAGCACTAATATAAAAATTCATTTTGTTAATAATAATAATCTTTTTTTTAGTCAGTTGCATCTTTGATACTGACTATCACAATGTTGATTTCAACATATCGATTTCACCAGTTCATGGCACAGAACAATATACATGGACAATCAATATATACAGAACCTTGCAGGTGATGCTAGGTATAGGGTGCCTGTTAGTACAGGCTAATTACAGTTATATACATTTCAAATACAACATCTTTACAATACGTAGTGTTGTAATGTCACAGCACTTTATATTTACAAATTGAAATGGACACTTATTGGTGTCAAATTAATGAAGGGGTACCTTCCCCCATCACATAACAATCTTAAGATAGAGAGAAAGGAAAAGAGAAACATGACGATAAGCTAATGAAATTTACAGACATGGTTCTATATCATAATTAAAAATTAGCACTAAACATGGTCTTTTACAAAGATTTAACACAACAAAGAAAAGTCAGCTGATAGGACTAGAAGATGCAGAAATGTTTTGGCAATACATGGTGGTGCTCGGGATCGGAACTCTGAGCTTTCAAAGAATACTCTCTTTCAGGTACATTTGCGGTGACTTCTGAATCAACATTGGAGCTCGGGATCGGGGTGTATGTATGGCTTTCTGAAATATAAGAGGAAATAATTTATATAAGATAAACTGCAACATTTGTTTTGAAACAAAAAAACATTCACAATAAAAATTATTTCTTACATCTTGATAATTCAAAAGGTTTTACGCAGAAGTAGTCATACACTAACCTGAAGTTTAAGTGGAGCCTTTTTAACTGACTGTGTGATTGGTGACACAAGAGCTACTGGCTTTCCCTGATGAGATTTTGGTGTATGTTGACATGAAACACGCTCCAAAGGAACACCAGATATGTATCTGATCTCGTTTTCTGAGCACGGGAGTTTGTCTGGGGTTGGACGTTTCTCTGGAATACTCCCATCACTACTTCCACTGCTGAATCGTTTTCTAGCTTTTGGTGTGACTGGAGTCTTACTTAGATCAACAATGTGAACAGATGGGCTACAAGGCTGAAAAGATGAACAAGAATTGAATCAAACGTAATCTAGGCATGAGTTTATTTTTTCATAATTTAACAGAAAAATTATTAGTACAAAACGAAAAGTAATTGATGTTTTCTAATGAAGATTTTTATTCAAACTGTATTCACTTAAATGATGAACTCTTTTTACATCTGAATATATCATTGTTTATTATAGAAAGTAAATGATTAAAATTGAAAATGTAAAAATACCTTTTGAATTTTTAGACTTTGTGTCCTTTCAGGAGTTTTGGCAATAAATACATCATTAGTGTTGACATTATCATTTTCATCGATATTAATGGCTTTGGTCACGCCCCACGATAATTCCGCTGTGCAAAGATTGGGGTCATTGGAACCTCTTCTTTTGTGGTGTCGATGAAGACTTGAGAAATGTTTCTGTAATGAAATGATATTGTTAATGACTCTGGGTATTCAAAATCTGACATGATTTTGATATTACTGTATTTATCATATAATGAAAGCCAACAACTACTCTTTTGTAAGTAGAAAGGTTTTTAAGACTCTTCAGAACAGCTTTTTACAGTTTACACAATGTTCAATATCATATAAGAGAAAAACAAATATGGCAGGCACCCACAGCAACTTTTACCTTTTAATTAAAAATTAAATAAGTGATACATAAATGTTCTTGAATTTGAGCAAATTAAATAAATGGAACTGAATTGATGCTTTATTTGATTCCAAATACTGCTTTGAAACTATTACAAAAGTATATACATATATGTAAAAATAAATTAGATTTCACCACCCCCATCCCCCCCCCAAAAGGAGGTACAGTATCTTTACGAACCTTGATTTGTTCACCCAATGTACGACTTCTTGAGTGCTTTTTTGGTTGAGGCACGCCTCCAGCACCGTTGAACTGTTTCAGTAATTTCTTCTTCCTGGCTGAGTCAGGCATCATTTTTACATGAGCGTACAGTTGAGCTAGCGCCGTCTGAGTGTTGTTAGCAGTATCTGAATCACTTGATGATTTTCTCTCAGAAAATTTTATCACAGTATTGATAGCCTGTGAGCTTCCATATTTCTGTTAAACAAACGAAAAATTAGTTAATAATCAAGAAAATAGTTACATTTGGTAAATATCTAATAATCTGGCCATAAATTGATAAAGCATTTATAATTTAAACCTGGATACGACAACATGTATAACATTACATTTACATGCATTTCATGAAAGAGACAACCCTTGACCCATGTTCCTTTCAGTTATAGTTATTTAATTCTAAAATTTACAGGAAATTTGAACCCTTCTACATGCATGATTATGGTATAATATATAAATTGAAAACATAACATTACAACCAATCCACGCTCTATAGTTGTGTTTATAATAAGCAAGTGTGTATATATACCTTTGCACTATGGAGGTTTGAACTACATGTAGTATTCTCCTGATTTTCTATACTTCGTGATTTGGAGCATTTACTTGGGGTTTCCATCTCTCGCCAATAGTTAGCAATGTCTGCTGTCAGCTCTCTAGGGATCTGTAATGTTGATATAAATTTAGGAATAATTTAAGCATGTATACAAACAACATAAAATTGAATTACCATCATACCAAGAAGACTTTGACTCAGCAAATTTTTTGAAACCTTTGTTATACTTCATACTTAAAAAAGCCAAGGGTTACAGGAAATTGTCAGTTAAATTTAAAAGTATGATGTTAGATATAAGTTTTTAAGACTTTATACATGAAGAACTTAATTCTAGAAATCACAGCTAGAAGCATCACAAAAGCTTTAAATTTTCAACCTACCTTGAAGATCTGAAATCCATTTTCAATCATGAAGGAAACAGACTGTGTTATGACTGGAGAAATAGCTTGGAGATCTTCTGGTGAAATCTGCAGAGTCAAAAAATACAATTAGTACATATAGGTCAAGTAGGAAACAAAATGAATATCTAATGTCTTTTTTTTATTTTATTATTTTTTTTTCTTATTTTTTTTTTAATAAAACATTTATCAAGATTTATTATTATTATGATTTCCTTTTGTCATATTCACAGATTCACCATTTTGAACTAAAAATATGGAACAAATGCCACACAAGTATTCATTCATCTTATTGAAAATAATTTTTTGAAATATCCAAAATATACATACCTTTGTAGGGCAAAGCAGATGTGGGGCAAATACAGTTCCAAGTGACTGTGCTGTCATCATATTTTCGGACACTCTGGCCACACGATGGAGCAGGTCAATCAGACACTCAAACAGTAGGGCATTATTGTGTGGCAACAGAAGGAACAGTAACTGCAGTGTCTTCAACTGCTTGGACTTGGCTTTCAGTTTCTCTTTCTCTAGCACTGCACGTTTAGCCATATCTAGAAAAATATTAGAAAACTTTTAGTCTGATAGAAATGAGTGACAACTACCATTTTTTTTTTTTTAAATATTAATACACTGATATCATTTTCCCTCATGAGGATATAAAAATGCCAAGGAGACAAACTAAATTTATGTGTGTTTATGAGAATATTATAGAGGCACATGTGTGTTATTACTGTTGCAGAAAAAAATATCATTTTTCAATTTAAAAAAAATAACAACAACAAAATAATCAAATTTAATCTCTTCAGAACTTTTTTTTTAATCTTTTCTTACCAACAACTTGCAAATGAGCTTCATAATGTCTTTCTGTAAGCAGGGGTTCGGGTAATTCTCCAAGGTAATTTTTTAGGACGGTTGCACAGTCGTGCGGTGTAAAAGTTGCCTGGTCTAAGCACAGTTCAACTCCATCATTCAGCCATTCTTTTAGAAGCCTTTGTCTTGCTACATTACCAGTCTTACGGAATAGACCCTCTGTTCTCAGATCTGTAATGAAATGGGTGAGCATTAAACACTGTTGGGTATTTTTTTTTTTTTTTTTTCATTTAATTTCTATGAATATACATCTATCAGATTTCTGGTGAATTTCTGTGTTATGATTTCAATTTGAGATTATGGTATTCAAAATGTTTATTAATGCTGAAGTTAAAACTAGTACTGAGAATGTAAAAAAACATACTTTCTGGTCTGCCGAGGAATTCAATCAGTTGGTAGATGCGAGCAACATTTTCATCACTCAGAGCTGCCCCAAACAAAGCACTGTTGTGTTTTTCTGAAAAAAAAAATCAAAAATTAAATTGTGAGATAAAGTACTGATGTAAAGACAACTGTTATATCTCTTCCATTACGCTATTTTTGATGTAATTCAATTTTATGATAATTGATATTGTATCGTGCTTATCAAAATTCAAAATACTTTTACAGCTACATAACATTTTCACATAACAAGAGGTGTGTTTCATTATCTGAAATTGGATCAATAAATATCTGCAAAATTAAGTTCTACACTGAGACATTAACTCTTTAGATTTCCAGATGATTCTTTTCACCTTTTTTTACCTAATTTAGACATCCTGAATATTGTTTTTACCTTTTTTCTTAGAGAAGGGAGTAGATCCTTTGCGTTTTGGAACGTGATCATGTTTTTCATTGTTGGACTCTCCAAACATATCTTCCAGTTTGGACCCATCCAGATCTAACTGGAAGGAAAGGTGCATCTTAACCAGTGTGTTAAATCTATCTGGCATTGTGTTGCGCAGTCGATTGACGAGCTTGTCAGCATCCGTCAGTCTGCGACGTGTGGATGGTGTTGACATCTCATAGGCTGCAAAAAAAAGAAGAAAAAAAACATATAAAATTTGAAAATTTAAATGTAGCAGAATATTTCAAATCTTAATAAACTACACATAGATAAAAAAAAAATGATATCAGTTATACAATTGCATACATGTATATAGTTATGATGCAAACTTCAGAAATTGTACCTTCCGGTGTTTTTGTCAGTATAATTACATATTTAGACAATTCCTTCAAGATTATCTAGAATAAAAGCCTCTATCTTTCAGTTTGTCTTGTTATCAATCATATCTGACATCAATATCCCTCACTGTGACTGACTGCATGACCATTCATTCATGATTACAATGTACCTCCACCAAATAAAAATAAATAAACATACCCACACAATGACAGATCCAAAAGGAAACAAACAAAACACACCTCAGATTGCAATTGATGCACTAACTCCAAATAACAGTATTATCAAGCTATAGAATATCATTTAGTTATTGTGACTATCAATGAAATGTACAGGAAATGAATTAGTCCTATAGCTATGTCACTTACACTAATCTCAGAGACAGTTATTAATTATTCCTATTTAACTCTGCTGGTGTATAAAACCCAGAAGCTATTTTCATACATTTATATTTATCTTGTGGTTTGACAAAGGAAACAGAATTCTGAAAAATATCCTGGTCTTTATTGCCCTAATTATTCAGAATATTTTCTTTGTTTTATATATATATATAAAATATCACTATCATATTTATAAGAGTAAGTTTTTTTCTCTTTTTTATCCAAAAATTTAACTATTTAAAAAAATTAAACTGTAATCAAATTCTCAAATTTATCTGTTTCTGTGAAATGTCCATAATGCTTTTGAAAAAAAAAATAGTGTAACTTAAATTTTCACATTATAAATATTAAAATACAAACTATAAACTGTGACACCCAAACAGACCATAGTACTTTGTGACAGTACATGTATAATGTATATCCTATAATCTGTAAAAACAACAGCTATACATGTTGCTTAAGAATTCATGCAATGACTTGATGACAAAACAGCTAAGCCTAACAGTATCAGACATGACACTAATTTACACCTTGATGTTAAGTAAGTCCGGATGCCCTGTTTTCTTCTGTTTCTAATTAACAAATGATCAAACTAATTAGTGTTGAATGATTCACAAATATTTGTTTTAATAGTTGTGAATTGTGTTCCCTTTATGATAAATAGTGTTCATTTGTAGTTTGTGTGTTAATTCACTCCCTACTGGGATCAAATCTGAGGGGCAGGCATACACTCCAATAGGTAGTGCACACACAGCATCTGTTTATCACCATGGTACCTACAGAAATGTAGGAACTTATTAATTAACATGTTGCATACAAAACAACATATGCTGGTACTTCCAGTCAAAAGCCAGTTTTAATTAACAAGAATTTTATAAGCTATACATGTACATGTAATAACAGTTATTTTTGTGGTTAACACTGGTGTAATGTAATCTGGGTATAGTTCACAGCCATGCCAAAGGCACTTCACTTTCTATATAATAAAACTTGCATTATTTACAGCTAATAAAATGTTTACATGTGTCTTTCAACTCAATTGACCAGCCAGTATACAAAACCTCTATAATTTAATATATTTTACTGTCCAGCTGTCCATCAAGGACATCAAAGACAACTTCACTGACCATTGTTGTCCTGTTAACATTTTCAAAGCACAAGTGTGTGAATATCCTGGGGATCATCAGGATAAACTTGAAGATCCTACCTCTGACATAAGGGTTATAAAAAAGACAATTCTACAGCCTGATTGACAAGCATTATACATGTTAAATGAATGAGTACAACCCTTAAAAACACAATTCCCTTTGATCTTTGCAATGCTGACTCTAGAGAAACCATGTAACAAGGATAAAAAGCTTGAGGGAGACAAGAAAATTAGATATTACAACCAGATTGCATCTGAGATTTAATATATTAAATGTAATTGTTACTTCATAAAATAATTTCTTGTAACATTAAATCCAGAAAACTGAAAAAGCAGATAGACTAATGAAATTGTTGTATGATGTTTTATTTTTTGTTGCTTATATTTTAAAACATTTCTATCAAATCAATTAAGTTATTTTTTTTTATTTAAATCCATTAAATGTTTTATTCTATTTTCAAATTAATTTTGAATTTTTTCTTTTCATTTTTTCCTATATAAATATTAAAATATAGAGATCAAAAATATTAATTTGATATATAATTAGTTTGAAGTAATTCATGTTTGCAATACTTCACAAGTAGCTTTCCTGCATCTGTTATATTACTTGATTTTACATAATATATCCTTCTAGTGAGCTCATTAAATCAGATTGACTGGCAGTTACTGAC
Organism: Atrina japonica; assembly: GCA_030159075.1. NCBI lineage: Eukaryota > Metazoa > Mollusca > Bivalvia > Pterioida > Pinnidae > Atrina > Atrina japonica. The sequence continues at coordinate 30,519 of BROG01000454.1, read as the reverse complement.
AAAACAAGTTGCCACTGTTATAGTAAGTTACATCACAGTTTCATAAGTACAGGAATCTACTTCCTATATGTATTAATCAATTTCGGGTGAAATCAACACTTTTGTTAAACTTATGCAACAACACAATGACATACTGAGGGACAGCTGACAGTATCTTAAGATCAATTAAATTGCATGTGATAAAAATCAATAAAATTTGAAATAGGAAATCAATAAATATCTTGTTACATGTATTTATTCTTTCAACAGAAATGGCCATCTGCATAATAACACAATGCTTTGTTCTATCTATGATCAAAATTTTTAATTTCACTTCATTCACTCAAAACATTTTTATGGTTACTACATGTATGTGCATTTTACATTTTCAATTCTTAATATTTTACAGATTTTTTTTTTCATTTATATATGCATATTTCAAACCAATAAATGTGAATTTACAATAAATTTTAGTCAAGACCACAATAAGTGAGACCCGATCACATCAAACAAATTACAACTTTAAAATTCAATTCTGGGATTTGTAACTGAATCATAAAATCTTCTGTAACTTTCACCCACAGATCTTTAAAGTGACATCTATCAACTTGACCTATGAAGTAATATATGATTCCCCAATCCTCTTATCAGCAGATCATTAATTCCAGCTCATTTTACTTCTTCTTCCATCTTATCTTTATCTTCATACCCAGTCAAATTAGCAACAGGCACATAAATAAATAATTAAATCCACCAGTTCTCTGTGATAAAGTTGATAAACAACTTTTACTGCCATAGTAAATCACCTGATCTTCCAGGCATTTTGAATTTAATTCTGGGATTTGTTTATCTTATCTCTCTTAACTATCAACAGCCTGTGAAATTGCCAGTTTTGGCTTTCATCAAAAGTCGGGACAAAATTGGGGACAAAAGCAGGCAGTAGAAAATGAACTGATGTGAAACAGAAATCTGTTCTTTTTTTTTACATAAAATTAGAGTAAAATTAATTCATGATAAAACTCAAAAGTTTTAATTGATGCCTGTCAAACATTTTCCTATTAATTACATGCAACAACATTTGGTTTAACTATGGAAGCATTTTTTTTTTTATTTTTTTTTTTTCTGGAAAAAGACACTTTCTTCTGTGTTTAAACTTTAATATTTTACTAAATTTGTTATGGTCTACATCAAATTCAGTTAAATGAATGATATACTCTACAACAAGGAAACAAGAAAAAAAAATACAAACAACTCACATTTATCTGCAAAAAGATTAGTGCATAAAAATCCCATCCCTGAATAACACTGTTGTATTGGAGGCAACATGATGTTAAAATGAACTAGTTCCACACTATCCTTTGTAAGTAGAGACATTTTTGTAACTGGTGATTTTCTCTTCTGTCAACAATATTTTATACCAATTCCCCAATGTATCTCAGCAGTTGTTCTCCAGGGGGGAGGTTAATTTGCTGGGAGTTTTTCACATGTACAAAGGAAGCCAGTTTAAATGTGATGGTTGGCTTGGCATCTCCTGCTGGCAATGTGCATGAGGTAATTGTCCAGTAGTAGAAACAGTTCTTAGCAGAAAGCCCAGCAAAGTGTACTATTTCAAATTCATTTCAGCACCAGTCTTGTGATTTGACAAATAACATCTGAATTATGTCCTGCTACTGTAGTATGTATCTAAAGACATCTGTCTGATACATGTATGTCTAGTTTGATTGACCTTAGTCCAGTAAAGCAGTGAACAAACAGTGACAGAGCAGTCTGGCAGTCAATATTGGTCCTCAGTTTGCACAGCAAATAAAACTGATTCAGTGTCTTGTCTTTTTTTCAATAACAGTATAGGTTGGGCTAGTGGACACAAAAGAAGCCTTTCTTTTACCTGGTCAATGATTTGTTTTGTTTTCTCTCTCCTCCAGGTAAATTCAAACAGTGTAATGCCCTGCAGTCATGTGCAGAGAAAACAGTTTCTAGTTTACATGTACAAACTGATTTGGAACCTTAAAAAAAGGCTTCTAAAAAGAATGCATCAAGCCAGGGATTAATACAGTAACACAACAGGTTCTTTCTCAGAACAAGAAGAGCATTTAGAATCTATAAAAAACAACAAGTTGATCCACCAGATCATTACTCAACTGTATACAATAGTCTGATAGGGCTTCAAAACTTTGTTTTGATTACAAATTACAGTAAACAATACCTGTTTGACTGTAACAATCCTTCTCTGATCATGCTAAAACCTGAACCTAGTTTCTATCTACATCTACAACAATACTATTAAACCAAATCAAACAGAAAATCATAAGATAACACAATCTATTACCATGCATGTGATACAAGTGTCAGAAACATCTAAATATACCAACCTTGAGATTTCAAATATCCTAGCAAATGGTTAGCTTATTTATAATGCATAAACTGGACATGTGTACATCACTTCTACCTCATGTATATCCACTAGTGAAATATTAATGACCACTTTAGTTTGTACTTGATAATAGCAGACATACAATTTTAAATTTCACTGCCAGTGTTTCATGATGTATGTGTGTGTTTGGTGCTTTACACTTTTCATTTTTGAATGGTGTTTGTTAAATTGTTTAATTGTTTTATGTTCTTTCACATATAGGTGTAGACAATTTTCTTCGTAAGGACAAACAATGTGTTGGCTGTTCATTATGGGTTTGTTTACAGAGTCTACAACTGTCAATAGGTGCTAATGTAGATCAAAAAATCACAAGAACAACTGTGAAATTCTTATTTTTAACAACTGAAAGAAAATTAAATGCCTGTCCAGAAATAGTAATTTTATAATTACTTTAAATTGGTTACAACCCAATTGGGCAAACTTGACACAACCTCTTACAGAGAACAAGTGTATCAAGAAACATAATTTGATTTTGTTGACATTAAGAAAATTGGAATTTTGTTTTTTTTTGTGTTTTTCTCCCAAAACAATAAATACCATGCATTTATAATATATCATTTTGCAAAACTTTTTGAAATATTAACAGTATCATGTTAAAAAGTCTTTTTTTCTCTGTATACTATTGTAAACAAAAGTGTTGAGATTATAAATAAAATGTTAAACATGATATACAAAATAAAAAAAATAATCACATACTTGACAGTAACTTGATACTTAAGGTAGGTGTTTACATAAAAAAAGTCAAAAGCAAACACTCTTTAATTGTTTTCCTAATTTTAAAATCAATAATTTGTATTCAACTTTGATCATGAGTAATGCACTAATGGTTTTGATTAAATTAGTTAAATGACCTTTAATTACATTGATTGGGTTATGGATATTTTGAAAACCAAAACAAGTAACACGTTTTCTGTGATAATCAATTTTAACCCTGAAGGTAATGAGATAAATGACTTTTAAATGATAATTACTGTCATCTACTTTTCTTTCTCTTTAAAATTTCCCACCTCTCTTTTGAGGTAATTCCATTTTTTAATTGTTGAATGAATGAATGAATGAATGAATGAATGAATGAATGAGAGAGAGAGGGGGAGTTCAGACTGTAAATAGTTTTGTGTGTCCTTATGATATCAATACATAAATAAAGGTTTTATACATTCACACACATGTACATTATTTAAGATAATATACATTATGTTAGGACATATAACATATGACAAAATTAGATACCTGTTGTTGTTTTCTTGGTTTTTATGAGATACTTCTTTACTTTTCTGCTCCAATATTTTAAATCTGTCAATGGGGACCCTGTTATCAAAGTCTCCATCATTATCTATTTTCTATATCAAATGTATCTATTTTGTGTCTTGTCTCTAAACTTCTCACTTCTGATTTTGACTTTAAACTGCAATGGCATCACCTAACAGTTATATATACTAAAACAATTTTTCACTTCATTACTTTATCCAATGATCTGTCTATCTCATTAGCTTAATGCAATAAAATATCTTCACCTTCAACTTAATTTTCTTTGCAATTAGACCAGGTAATTACATTAAAGCAATGGATAGGCAGTTTCACCTTCAGTGCTGGGAAATTGGATTGAACAATGGAGTGTAGCAGATTATGTTCATAAAATGACACCTTCAGGGTGGAAATCGACACTGTCTGTATATTACCATTGAAAAATGTGCATAAATGATGTTATAATATTTAATTTACTTCACACCTATCTCCAAATCTATACAAAGTATCATTATTAGATTAATCTTAAGTAAAAAGACTTTCTACCCCATGAGTCCAAAACCCATTAATGCATTAGTGTCATTTGAAGTGAAAAAGTAATATTGCAATTAACCTGGGAAATTGAAACACATGTACAAACATTTCAATTTTAACAGAAATCTTTTCTATGTAAACATTAATATAAAGGTTGTCATTAATGTCAACTGGTCTGATATTGAAGTCCTGTACTTTGAAGTTACAGAAATTGGGACAAGCTGTATATTTAATTACATGATTATTTTCACAATTCTAAACAAAGCATAGGATATGGGGAAACCATGACCTATTTAGACAATAATTATTAATGAAATAAAGATCTTACATGTAAATAATAATCTGGATTATTGAATCAATATTAGTAAATAAATGTAGCAATTATTTGGATATCTATGATGAATAAGTATGGTGTATATACAATGTAGTATACAAAGATATGTTTTACTTATACCATATTATGGAAAATGTTATTTAAGCTATCTGCATACAGTCTAATGTCAATTTACTGCAGTGTAAGCTCAGGGGCTGAAAATTCCTTAAGTCTGAGGTCCGGGACCTACATATTTTACTTTCAGACTCTGTCGTTTTCTTGCTGTGTAGGTCCAAAGACCTAACAAGTCTGAATCAATGAATGACTATTATGTCAATTTCTTTATTTCTAAACTTTATTTATTTTCTTTGTAAAGTTAAATTGTCATTTTCTCATATGATTTTGTGGCAGTTTTTGGTTAATATATTTTGTGTTCCCATCTTTGATAATAGTTATTCGTATTGATTGATTATATTAAAACTCTGACTTAGATTTATTGTTATTGGATCCATATGTTAGAGGACCGGACCAATGAAAAATTTAATTAAAAAGGTCCTGGACCCAAGCAGCTAAAATAAAATTTTCAGCCTCTGAAGCCATTACATTTTTATACATATATTTTTTTCTTCTATCGTCTTCTTCGATGTACATTTCTGTTTACGTATTTTCTTTGTGAAATCTTCATCATGACGGAAATAATGAACTACATGTATGTGGTAGCATTTCAATTTCTAGTTTATCATTCTTTAAATTTCAAAATAACACTATTTTTTGTGGTTTGAAAAATATCTATTTTTACATGTTTTCTTATGACATCCAAAATATACAAAATGTTACTCTGAAATGGTGCTGCCTTCTGATTTATTATTTATAAAATGTTACAATTACAATGAAATTTTAAATCAATCCAGTTATTTATTTCTTGTGATGAGATATTAAAAAACAGGAAGTCAACTTGTTAAACCAGACCACTTGCATTTCCAGTTTGGATATTACATGTAGCTAAACCTAACAGTAAGTAAGCTGTTATAAATGCTATTGTTACACCAGTCTCAATGACTTTGACTATCACAAATGGTTTAAATCCAATATCTACCTAACAAGTGGATTGTGAATTGAAGCAAGTAACAGATTTTTTTCATGACTTTTGTTTTTTTTTTTTACCTTTAAGACTTTCCAAGTGGGGAATTGTCATCAAGGACAATACAAAAATGATTGCCTTTTACTCTATATTCACAGTAAGAAATAAAACCAAATTGTAATCCTGAAAAAACATGCCACGGGGGTTCCGATTACAAAGCACCTGTTCTAAAGCAGGTGTTTTAGAATAAGTAAAAATAAGTGAGAGATCCACAGTTTAAATGAGGGGCTTGAGAAGCCCATGAAAGAAAGGTGAAGATTTCAAACTGTCTTAAGACCATCAGTTCTGGGCAGCCAAACAATCCAAATGGTGAGACATTCTGATTGGCAATTAAGAGACAAGTGATATGAAAGGGACATCACTGTGAAATCCGGATTACAAGAGAAATCAAGAGTTAATGATAAAGTCGGTGATTATCACTAAATTGATGGCATGTAGAGCCCCCCCCCCCCCTACTACCTTACACAAAAACTATAACTCATCATTACTTCACTAACTGCCTGCTGTGTGAGAACTGAAAATTCCCAATAGACTCATCACTAATCATAAAGGAAACATGTAAAAAAAAGTAACAATTATATTTTAAACTATAAATCATAAATTTTCTTGCTTTTTGTAATAATGAATATTTTTGTTTTTCTATTACAGATGTTCAAATTTTTAGAGTTGTTTTTAAATTTTGTTTTCAACAAAATTGAGGCTTCAATACAATGGTTGTACAATCTTCCAGCATAAAATCTTTAAAAAATGCTTGAATGATAACTGAATCAGAATGCCAATTTTTCACTTTACTGATGTAAATAAGAGTGAAGCAAGTCTTTAAAATTTAGTTGCATATCTTTTGATATATTAACTTTATATGATACATGAAGGAATAATACCAGACCTGGGCCCAAAGTCACCAAATTTACTGAAGCTCAACTTTAATTACATTATTTTGACTATAAAATTGTTTATAAATCTTATGGATTTTAGTGGTTAGGAAGCATATTATGATTTTTAATCATTTACATATAAATTTTTGCATCACACTTATGATTTTTCTTGTAAAAAACGAATAAATACGTTGAGTATGGTACTCCAACATTTTTTAAAATATTTCTGAAGTTTTCTTCAAATGAGCAATATTATTTGTATCATTATTTACAATTGTATGCCATCAATATACAAACATTTTCAATTACAGAATAAAGTTTGCATGTTTTTATATTAAAATTGTGGAAATTTTGTTGAGCTTGAGTACTGAGTAAATTTGGTGGCTTTGGGCCCTGAAAACTATCAATAAAAATATTGCAAAACTCTCTCTCTCTGTGTCTGTGGGGACATTTATCAATATTTGGTCATGTACACTGTATGAACAAATAAATGTGGTAAGTAAGCCACTTGTAATACCTACAATTCACTGGACTCCAAATAATTTCTAGGAAACATGTACATGTAATTGTATACATGTTAAGTTACAAAGTAAACAAAACTTCCATTCAAAGAAAATGTTTTCATTTAACTTTAATGTAATTTATTTGTTAAGACTAAATTACAGGTCTCTGTATATAAACATATGCTTCATAGCTTGGTGTTTTGATTACATTTATAAAGTAAATACAAATTAAGCTGACCAACAAGTACAATCAACTTCATTTGAATGGGTCTGTTGTTGTGTTCTGTCACTGAAACAGACCCCCTTGTGAAGAAGTCAATCTTGATCATGACATGAAGACCTATGTTTACATTACCACTGTCACAAGCTGTGGTCATGGGGTTACATGTAAAATAAGCCTCCAGTCTTGACATTTCAGTGTATCACTACATGTACAGTATACTGTTAGCCACATTATTACACACTGGCAGTAGGTTCCAATGGAAATCTCCTTCATCATCATAACAAGCATTTACAGCGTAAATCTTGTCAAAGTTTTAATTCATATTTTCTGCATGAAATTTTATTGTCAAGAATGAGCCAATCAATTTGTTCTTCTTACACCTATCCAAATTTACCACTGTAATTAATTCTTCAGAATTACTACAATTAGTTAAGCAAGATTGGTATCAGAAATTCATTGAAAATATGGAACAATCATTTGAGTATGAACTACAATGTACGAAGCATTCAATGAATTATACCACAGCAAAAAAAAACTTGTGAGGCAATATGAACAGTCATACACACAGAAACAGATCTCTGAAAAATCAGAGGTGGGACCAGGTATCACAGAGGAGTAAGCATTCTCTACACACTGATCACAATAGTTGTGAGTCTGCAACAAAATCTGTGCAAAACTCAACAAGGGAGGGGGCATAACAATAATTTTTGGTCACAATTTGTGTACACAATTTTACAACCACTTTGAACAACTTACATTAAGACAGTGAAACACTGACCTTGTTACAAGGTTACTAGGAGACAAGGTTACCTGAAGGGTAAAGCCAAGATATATAAATTGATGAAAATAAACATCTAGATGCACTGGTATATTCTACATGTACCTAAGATGTCTGCAATAAATATGGTGGACCAAGGTGAGGAAATGATTAATAAATGGCCCAGACAAATAAAATCAACAGAGGAGAATAACTCTATACCGGTATACAATGTATAAGGGTGGCAGGAGTGCAATTTCTGTATGTTATAGATTGTCTATTTACATGTATACCTGTGCAAAATATGGGGTATGGGAGTTGAACAAAAAAATGAAAGTCATGACCAACACAAATCAAAAGACAGAATTATTAAAGGACAGACAACCCAACCACCACCACCCACACACCTGGAAACTGGTTGGGGACTACCTGATGATTATCATGTACATGTAAGATACAGAAATAGAAAATAAGATGAAAAAATGTGAAACTCAACTGAAATTAACAAAAACCAGTCAAGTATAGTATATCAAATACCTACATTTATACATCTACATGTTCTTAATCTAAATGGGCAAAGCCTGTTTTAATTTAAATTCAAAATGTTTAAATAACATGCCTGCTACAATATCCGAATTTTAATCACTACATGCAGACAGATACAAGTGTATAATGTAGTTTATGTATTCCAGCAATAAATCCAATTTCTTATTCTGTTGTTGCCTTTCCTAAAATCAGAAACAAGCTATCCTAGAATTTTTTTAATTTTGTTATTTAGATGTTATCAACTTTAAACTGTTAATGATAGACCAGCATTTCTGCCACAGTCATCTTTCATATTAGCAGACTCTCAAGACAGGTTCTACTGTACATGTGCAATCGTCAACGATTATTGGTAGCCAATTCAATACATGTATTAAATATGTGTTGTAGGTCAAACAGACCTTACTGGTAACACATTTCTGTACATTTCTACAGGACAAACATGTAAGTACTCACAACACAGATTAAGTTTTAATAAAATACATGTACCAGTATACATGTACAATGTAGTGAACCCCAATTATCCTGGTGAGGTGGAGTCTATTGAACCTGTTCTTGACCTGGTCAATTTTAAATGTAACAGTAAGGTAACAAAGCATAACAACATCAATAAGTGGCTACACAAACAGCACAAAATACACCTGTCATGTCAAATTTCTTCTGAATTTTAACAAAAAAAGTCCTATAACTCTGTAATGGCAAACGTCAAAATCATAAGAATACACAAGAGTACCCTTCTATAGACTCTTTATACATTGTAGATAAGATAAAACATTGTGTAAAAATTTTAAGAATCAAAAGGTGTCTTGTCTACAGGGTTCCAAACAGTGTGTAAAAATTTAAAAGGATTTGTGAAATCAAACTTGAGTTATTGTGGTAGATGTCTAATGTTTAATTAATTTCAGTTAGGATTTGCAATAGCAAACTTGATTTATTGTGAGACATATCAAATTTTTAACAATTAAAGTCCCTGAAAAAATTAATTGCTTCAGTGAAAGTACTGATAAAGATTAGAGTTATGATCAAATAAAAATATCACATGTATACATTCATGTTTAAATCTCTGTGTATGCCTTGTGATCTCTGATCTGCAGAATGAAAAATTAAATAAAAAGAACAAAAATAAAAGTTGGATTTATCTGAATCATCAAGCTAAAATGTTGATGATCAATTCAAGGGACAACTATTAAATGTGAAATGAGGCAAATCCAATATTTCAGGTATATGTAAGAATGTTATTGATTATTTAAAAAATCCTAATAATTTGACTGAAGTTTACTTTTATAAATCCAGAGTTTTTGAAATTTACCAGTTTTGCCAGGTAAATTTCACAAAAGCACATTTAAATCTATCTGATAACTGGTCCAAATCACCAGTAATTTTCCATTTCAATTCAATTGTGTATATATATATACAGACCAGTAATTTTTGTTTTATTTCAAAATGTCTGTAAATCAATTTATTTTCCATAAACCAATCCCTCACCCATCCCTCATGAAAACTCAAGTCTCCCCATATTAATGAGTGCACAGCTTCAAGTCTCTGGAGACACATACAATGATACATGTACATGTGCAATGTAATTTTATAATTATTTCCATCCTTACAGCATCCAGAAGTACTTACCACATAGCATTCTTTCAAATATTAAATCCACATCAAGTTTCTTCATTTTGAATGTTTTGAGTAATAAGATCCCAGATTAAATACTCTTATTTACTTCTTCAGTTTGTAGCATAAACACGTGTAGATGTACAGAATGATGACCATTCACTCTTATCAATTAATTATACTTCTGCAGTCACACTTTAGTCACTTTTACAATCACACTTTAGCATTAGTCCATGTTGAACTCAAGTAGAACAATCTAACTCCTAATGCATACAAATCTAAAATGAAAATGTTTGAAACAAGGCTTGGGTGATCAACTTTTATATTCTGAGATGTTAACTTGCCTTAGACTTGGGGCTTGGACATCTACTATAGGGCTAGACAAGTCCAGAACTAGGAAGATTCTAAGGCTTAATGATGCCCAATGGCCAATACTGGTCGGAGCCTTTCCATCAATCACAGCTAGTAGCCATATTCTGTGTACAGCACAGTGGTCAAACCAGAGATGATAACCAGATAAGATAGACTGACCATATGTACTTACACAATAGCTGTTGACACTTGAGTGAGAAATGGGTCCATTTTGACATATCTGACAGTTCTACATAATGATTCTTGTACAGATAGAAGTAACTTCAGCACCCTAGTACAGTTATACAAACTGTTAACACATAACTGGTTTGGTTTTTTTTTTTAATTTCATATTTAGTTCTAGCTGTGTCAATGTTTATCACTTGTCTGATTGTGTAGAACCTGCTGAAGTGAAGAGAATTTGATGAAAATGTGTTTAATATCAGAAAATTGAGCAAAGTTTACTACGATTATCTGCATTTTCAATCTTTTGACAGTGGAATTCACTAAAATTGAGGGGAAAAGAGATGATATCAAACAATGCACGAACAAAATACAAAATTTGTAAACTAACAGTTGAATAAACTGAATCTACAGTCCACATAAGTACACACACACTGAACATGTACATGTATGATAGAATGATAACCTACACACTTTTATGTAATAAATATAATGTGTAACGGTAAATCAAGATACATGTGTAAAGTCATTATTTTGTTCGATGTGACCTGACCAGAACTGAACTGAATTTCATTATCCTTTACATTCAAAATCATACATGTTCATTACATATCATAGAGAAAAAGATTCATAGATGAGTTTACAACCATACAATGATGGGGCGGATCCAGGATTTTTTTAAAAGGGGGGGTGAGTATTAACTCTACAATAGCAGAAAAGTACATATAGTATTACAGTAATGCATGAAACTGTGCATGCGATCCACTCTCATTGCTATCATATGCCTTTTGATTGTGCAATGAATATTTACAACAGTGGGGGTGATATTTATTGTGATGCAATCATCAAAAGCTGACTGAAGATTTTAAGTTTAAGTGGATGTAAATTAAAAAATTATTTCCCGAGTGGAGTGAGGGGCGAAAATTTTGGGATATTTGTTTTTAAGAATTTTTATAGAAAAATTAAAGGTTTCACATCTATTTTATAAACTTTAGAGGCATGCTCTCCTTGGTCACTGCACATAATTTTAAGTATTTGATTAATTGTGAGGCAATATTTCATTATGAGGGGTCATGTTTTATGCATCAAATAAAAACAATAATTTTTTTAATTTGGAAACCCGTAGAAGCATTTTTCTGCATCCAGATGCGAAAATACGCTTAGTAATCGGCTAGTAAAATCACATTGATTACCGTTCTTAAAAGAAGTTTGGATCAAAATTTTAGATCTTTAGCTGATAATAACAGGCAATTTTTGTTTACAAATAACTTGTCATATTCATACATGCTAAAAAGGCTGCAAACATTTTTACCGATATGTAGGGCAAACACAACCCATAATACATTTGTACAAAGCCAGTAGTCCAAATCCATAAAATCTAAAATATACAAAACGAGGATGGATCCAAGATTTCGAATTAGAAGGAAGAATATAATTTATAATTGTTTTCGTAGAGTGTAGCGAGGTGCGAAAATTTCGGTAGGCCTAATTAAAAAGCTTTGGGAAGCCATTTTCTGGATTCCAAAGGTGATAATATTAATATTAAAAAAAAGAAATTTTTGAAAGGGGGTTGATACCCTCCCCCACCTTTGAATCCACCAATGCAATGAGTTCCAGATCAAGATGTACATGTGTACATGGCCTGAGCATTTTTAATGTATATGAGTCAGTTCAGCTCCAGCAAACAAATCTGTGTGTGTGTGTGTGTGTCACTGTGTGTAAGTTTCTATTTCATGTTTTTTTTTATCTCAAATTTATATACAATGTACATGTATATTTATGTTTTTTTTTAGTGATTCATGATAATACATGTACCAGTACCTGTAGTTATTTTTGCTATAATGAAATCTAATGATGCAATATTTCAATTTCAGAAGGTAATCAATCTTCACTACTTTATGCCAATTATCAATTCAAACATTTTCAGAGATGTTCAAATTAGTGACATACCAGACAGACTAGTAAATGAAGTTGTCACTGATGTCACCTAAATCCCCTTTACAATGTGCAGTTAGGTGTTAATCCTCTAATCAGCAAGTTCTGATCCCTTCCCTTCAAATTTCAGAGTATTTTAATCCCATCATAATCATTATGATGGATGTGTAACAAAACCTTGAGTTCTATTTTACCTGTAAACACCTATGTTTCTACCCACGGGCATAATCTTGATGATAACCTAAAGATGTAATAAATGGCTGATGTTCATGAAAAAGTAAACAAAACCCAATAAGACATTTATGATGATAATGGCCCTTTTTATGGCCTTTCCAATCATAGCTCCTGATTACCCCTCATTAATATCTGTCAAGTTTATATGTATGTCTTTCTCAATTCAATACTTTGAAATAAAAGAATCACTGATAAGGCAAATATGTACACAATAGTTTCTTTAAAATGTGGACATTATTTGTGTGTCAACAAAAACACATGTTCTACTTCACTTTATAATAGAGTACTTCATAGTGATTGATACATGTACAAATGTATTTCCAAATCTAATACATCAAGATTTGAAAAATATTGTTCTAAAAATACTTAAATACATACCCATTTTTGCATGTACATTTTTTTCTAGTTTTTTTTTATATAATCATAACAGTAACATATACATGTAGGATATATTGCACTTTACACCACTCTTTCATATAGTTTACAATATTTTAACTAAAGTAAACTGGCACTAAATCAGCCTAAGTTACAGGGGAGATCAAACCGGTGCTGACCAGAGGTGGACAACTTCATGGTATAAAGTGGAGGAGAGACTTCATGGTATAAAGTGGAGGAGAGACTTTATGGTATAAAGTGGAGGAGAGACTTCATGATATAAAGTGGAGGAGAGACTTCATGATATAAAGTGGAGGAGAGACTTCATGGTATAAAGTGGAGGAGACACTTCATGGTATAAAGTGGAGGAGAGACTTCATGGTATAAAGTGGAGGAGAGACTTCATGGTATAAAGTGGAGGAGAGACTTCATGGTATAAACTGGAGGAGAGACTTCATGGTATAAACTGGAGGAGAGACTTCATGGTATAAAGTGGAATAGAGAATTCATGGTATAAAGTGGAGGAGAGACTTCATGGTATAAAGTGGAGGAGAGACTTCATGGTATAAAGTGGAGGCTTTCACCACAGATGTTCTGTTTATTTTGGAAAGAAAAACATCAAATGACAGCACTGTTGGCTAGCATTTTTTTTTAATCCATCTCTTATTAGTATTAACTGGAGAATTTTTCTTAAAGGCTTAAGCTTTAAGCAAAATGAGTTGTCAATGACTGCAATTTTTTTTTAAAAAGTTTCAACAAAATAAACTATACTTATATGTATGGCCAATTCCGTCTTTGAATTGCTCACACTTCTTTAACACTAGTAGGTTATCATCATCATTAAAAAAAAATTTTTTTGGCTGAATCAAACTAACAATAGCTTCCATGGATGACAGCTCATATTGCTTTTATTATGATGTGTGCAAAAAACATAAACAAATTTCCCTTGTTTTCAGGAGTATATGTGCATTTTGTGCATTGCCTTTTGAACTAAAAAATTTTTAATCCACTAAGATACATGTAAAATACATGTAGGACCTGTTTTACTAGGAAAAATATTGTTGTTTCGTCAGTTTAAATGTTGTTTTACACCATACTCAACAATTCTTCAGTTACATTGCATATTATACAGTCAAACTTTATCATCTCCAAGTCATAGTGACCAAGCAAAAATTTTAGATAAACGGGTCCTCAAGTTAAAAGGTCTGTAACTAAAAACAATCCTGATTCCTCCCCGAGCATTTTTGTAGTTGCCAGAATACTTGCAGACCTATAAGTATATCTTTTGTCTCTTATTGTAAGTATACGTGCACAATGAAAGCTAAAAAAAAACATGTGTTTTGTCAAACAATATTTAAACCAAATAAAAAGGAATAAATCATATTTCAGTATTTATTTCTTAATACACAACTGTATTGGCAAGTAAACATTACTGAATTTACTCAAATTTTAACAGAAAAAACCCATGTTCCTTTCTGGATCATGAAAGTGATACTATCATTATACATTTAAGAACAGAAAGTCTAAAAACGAATTATAGAAAGTAAAATTAGCCATACAAATTTAAGAATGGAGAGCAACATAAAGGAATTTTTGTGAAGATTTTTATTTATTGTATGTACTTAAAACAATATAGAATGCATATTTGTTCAGCACTAGTCATATAATCACAATGACTTAATGACGATGTACAAAAAATTAACTTCTAGATAACTGGTCACTTTCACATTGAATCTAAACATCGGGACCAAGTTTTAATATCAACAGTAGCGTTTTTTTTACTCTTCCAATCATGAGTTATCAGGTCTTTTATTAGTAAGACATACAAGTAGAAGGAAAATTGCCAGGACCAGCACTTAATCCTGAGATAACTGGGTAAATCAAAATTACCAATCTCGACATAACAAGTTTTGACTGTATTATTGCAGCTAGATTTAGAGTCTACAAAACATATTACAACTATAAACTTAAAGAAAAATCACTAAAAACTATGTACACGGGGGTTTATAGACCAATTTTGGGACAGGGTCCTGTACCCTTCCAATAAGGAATTTTATGTCACAATAGGCAAGTTAACTACATTTATTGGTAATTAAATTCATAAAAATGACAAAACCTGTGATTCATTTACATGTTCATGTAGCTTCTCTTATTTAACTGACAATATGGTTTTCATCTGAAGACTTCAAAGTGCAGTCAATACATGTATCAAATTCTCCTTTTTCAAATTTAATGCAATGTACCAGATGTGAACATAATTGGGATATTTTGGGGGGAAAAAGCAGATTTTGCATTGGGCATGGGATCTTTTACCAGACCTGCACATTAATGATAAAAAAATAAATCCCTGGTACATGTAGTGATGTACTGAAAAGCACTCAGAATCGCTAATACATGTAGTAATATTTATTCTATTCTCCACCAGTTTCCTGACATACAATAAAATATCATTTCACTACTAGAAAGAAAAACACAAAATGACTACAGCAACTGAATTTACATGTTAATTTATGTATATTTTGTACCATTTGTTAATTTCAATAATATGATGAAATTATTTTTTCTATGTCTAATCTCTTAACTGCAATATTGAAATGCAGTTGGAATGGACACAGAATTTCATATGAGCTACTTTTCTAAATTAATTGAATTATTAATTTGATTCCATTCATTAAAACATTTGATGACATCGTTACAAGAGGAATGAATTTGAAATTTGTGTACATGTCCATAATCACACAACTACTACAACGATCTTATACAGTCTCAAGAGAAGGATAGAAACATACATGTTCATGTATGTGTAGTTTACATAGGCACACTCATATTTCCTAAATTATGAGTCCAGACCAGGGTCCAAAACAACGATTATGCCAGGTTTTAACAAAAACTGGAAAACATAATTTGAGAAACCATGGATATTTGTTTACTTGTCCTCATTACAAACAACTTACTTCATTCAAATTTTAACAGATCATTTAGATTTTGTTACAAAATGTACAAAAAAGTTATTGATGCTCTGCTAAATACATAAATATATAAAACTACATTACATATCAATTATAAGATAAACAAATAACTACATGTAAATTATACATATGTATAGATACTATAAACATGGGGGTTTCTTATGTTCAAAGAAAGCAACAGAATGTTACCTGATATCTGATTATCTTTCAAATTCTTCTTCTGCACAAATTCCTTCATTATATCAATTATTATCTGGCTCATTTAATCACAGATAATGATATGGGGGTTTATATGAACACTATGTACATGTACATGTAGATATGGAACAGGCAATATCAGGTTTATGATTGGCTGGTATCAGGGTGAAATACACATGTTAATGAGTTTAATTGACTCTCAATTAAATATAATTGTAATCAGTCAGTCTATGGCAAGGAGACTACTAGTCTGAGTACTATAAAAACATCACAACTTGACAGACACTGAGAACCAAATTACATTGTAGGTAACTGACACTTTTCTTAATATTTCAAATCAATAGAATGTGAAATCAAATAATAAAACATAAATACACTAACACATAATAATAATTAATATGTATACATGTATGTTCATCAAGTCCTGTGTAAGTGCTGTGTTGTTACATGTATGATTTAAAGTGTGAATAAGAAGGTGTTAAATAAATACATATGTGTACAAAGTAGTAATCAATTACTGAGGCATTTGTACATCATTAATTTGATACAGATCTTAGGATAACATTTATGTAAACTATAAACTGCTTGATTTATGTATGAAATGCATGTGCATGATTACTGAGGATTTCCCAAGACAGATATGATTCATATATTTTATGTAGCTGGTATTACAATTCATTAAAGTAGTATGTGTCTAGGTATACTTCTTTTTTTTATCTATTGCAATATCATATTATTACCTTCAGGTACTTTTATGTTTATTTTAGGGATTTTTGTTTTTTGTGTTTTAAGCTTCTAGTGTAGTTTAGGTTTTTTGGGTTAGGTTTTTTTGTTTGTAGCTTATTGTTTTGTGTTTTTTTTTTTAGTTTTTAGAGTATGTGGTAGGTTTTTAGGTTTAGTTTTCTTTGTTTTTCTGTTTTTTTTTTTTTGGTTCCAGTGATTTGTTAGTTCTTTGTTTATAGTTTTTTTTTTTGGGTTGGTTGTGAGTAGGGAGTTTCTTGGGTTTTTTTGGGTCGATTTTTTTTTTGTAGTGTGTGTTTTGTGGCTGGTGGGCAGTTGTTAGTGTTTTTTTTGTTTTTTTTTAGGGAAGTGGTGGGGAGGTTTTGTTGTGTTTTTGGGGGGTTGGTTTGGGGGGGGTTTGTAGGGTTCACTGTTTTTTTTTGTTTGAGTCTTAGGTTTTAACGTGTTTTATAGGTATTTATTTTTAGTTGTTTTTTATTTTGGTTGTTTGTTTGTTTTGTTTGTTTTTTTTTTGTGTAGTGTTTTTTTAGTGTAGTTTTTTGTATATTTAGTTTGTTTTGGAGGTTTTTTTTTTGTTTTTCTTTTTTTTTTTTTGTGTTTTAGGTTTATTAGTTAGGCAGTTTTTTATTTGTATTTTGTTTTTTTTACTTTGATGTTTTTTTTTATGTGATTTCTTTTGTTTTGTTTTTTTTGTTAGTGTTTGGTTTTTTTAGGTGGGTTTAGGTTGTTATGGTTTAGGTTTGGTTTAGGTGTTTTGTTTTGTTTATTTTAGTTAGTTGTTTAGTTATTTTTGTTGTTCTAGTGTTTTTTTTTTTGTTTTGTGTTTTTTTTTGTCGGTGTTTTTGTTTGGTTTGCTTTGTTTACTATGCATATCATATTATTACTTCAGTAGGGATATGACTGAGTCACTGACTGTGACAAGATCAAATAAACATATTTCTTGAATCTATCCCATACACATTCTAAGACATGTGCATGTATTCATATTATGTTTAGAAATGAAATTTAGTACTGTACAATGTAACAGTATATCACTTTGTGACTTGGAATTTCCAAAAGAAATTTTCTTTGTGAATTTAAAGCATTGAATGTTATAAATGAAAAAAGTAATTTTAGAAACATTTGTGTTTAATCCTAAAAAGATATAGTATCAAATTATTTAATAAAAAGAAGAAACAGAAACATTTTTTTAAATTCAACTGAGACTATTCTAAATATAGTTTGTATTTCAAATGTGAACAGTTAAACTATAAAGGATATATGAAAAGGATTTAAAAGTGATAGATTCAATTTTTTCAATATACAGTATTGAGCCACAAATAAATTCCGATGATATATTTTACCTAAATATTTTCTATGAAGCTGCACTTTTCTTGTCAAATTATTATCCCAGATTTGTTTACGGACAAATTTTCAAAATATTTACAAAACTAAATGGAAAACTTTTAGTACTTTAAAAAAAAAAAAATTATGTATAATATATATTATATTAATTCTATTTGGGAAAGTATTGACTTAAACTTCAAACTGATTTCCAAATTTTGTATTTCCAGTTCATTTAAATTTACTTTTTTATGTAAGAGAATCAGTGTTAGAAATATACAGCTGACTTAAAACATTTTAAATAATCTAAAAATATATGTATGAAAAACAAACAGTGAACCTTTACCTACATACTTTTTCAAAATATATTTACAATTCATTAGTGAAATCTTATGGCAATTCAACTATACATGTAATCAGCAATATATAATTAAACTTAACTTGGGCGAAACATTTGAATTTGGAAAGTGTAGACAGTGATATTGTATTTTGGAAACTTAACTGGAGTTGAGTGGTTTTAATACACTAAAAACTTGTTTTATTTGTCAAAATATACACATTTACAGCTGTGACATCACATGCGCTTGTTTAACTCAAACTCAAAGGGAGTGTCATGTACAATGTTATTATATACGTGCAGTGAATATTGCCACTACAATAGCCTGAATACAGAATAGGGACAGAAACTATTTTAAACCCCCAAAATACAGCACAATTTCTCATACTTCTATTCAAAAACGTATTATCATATTCGACAATTTCGATCATTTAACTCGTTAAATATACATACAAAGGCGTAACTCTACACACCAAAAGCGCAATCAGTATATTCAACCGGATATACGGGACGATACCGTCATAACCGAGAGCCTCTTAGTCTGAATAGGGGGGCTCAGTCTGTGACTGTTTAGCAAATGTTTTTGCAATTCAAAAATAAAACGAAGAAAGAGATCGTGTATCTGGAGCGACTAGACTAGATCTACGTCTACTGAACATTACCCCTTATTCAAATTTGATTGATTCTTTGATTCCGGCCACACATTTGATTGCATAACACTTTCACTCAATACAGCTGTTCCGATGGCTTTGCCTCTGGACACCACTCAGTATTCGAATTAAAATGGCCGCCTTGGGAATAAAACAAAAGATGATTGGTTAATGTATTAATAATTGACGCTTTCATTGGATGAAGTTTTAAACCTCGATATGAAAACAAATATGTCTGCGCCCATGGAGGAAAACATCTAGCTTTGTAGTTTGGATATAAATAAGACACAAACGAGTCAAAGAAATATTGACTTGTTAATTTTTATGGGGTAGAATCCTTACAGAGTCTAGGTATTCTACAATGTTATTGAACGTCTGAAAACTCCACTTTAATTTCCAGTAGTAGAAATATTCACAACCACTGACCCAGTAATCGTTAATCAAATTTCAATCATTCATTGATTGAATCAAGTTATGAATGTGTCAATGAACACAATTGACAATTAATGTAAATTGAAATACTTCAATATTGATATACGTAGCCCTTTTTACATTATACATGCAGTCAATAAACTATATGTATAGCCCCACAACATACTACAATAATGTAACTGAAATAATAGGGATATTTGTGAGAAACTAGGCCAAAGCGATATGAGCTGTCGTAAATGAAAAAAATTACATGCCCATTTTATTTTATCTCGTATATATCCCCAAAAAGGCCATCTGGTGATTCGAATGACAAATGCATGCGTATAATTGCCCCATACTTGCCAAACGTGACCCGTAATATTAGTTTGATATCATTCTGGCCATTACACATTAACTTTCGGTAATTCTTGTGAAGATTACAGAGTGTTCAATAACGATGTGCTATTTGGAGTTAAAAAGCACCCTTAGTGAAAAATTTCTATATTTATAGAACTCATCATTCTAAGAACAACATCGTAAACCTGATCAAAATTGGTAGGCGCATTCTCGATATATTGACCGCCAAAGTGAGCGATTTTACCTGCTTTCGGAAAACTAATCAAGAATTCATTCCACTTCCTGCAAACTTGTTACACTGTGACATCATGGAGTAGCCTTAGGATGACTACTGTCATGGTGGAAATTAAAAAGTGGACGATAAAGCGAGTCATATAACAAACATGATTTTGGCTTTTTCAGTGTCCCATTTACAGACGGATGGATTAGTTATGCTTAGTTTAGAGTATCACGCTTTATTTAGAGTTTTTATCTCTGAAGTTTTTCTTTTGTGCGTTCTAGATCATGTTTTATAAAGAAAAAAAGAACAACAACCCGCCTGTGATGTACAATGTATGCTAATTTTAATCCTTAAAACACCCACTTACTTCACACCTTCCAATGTATTGCCATGTCATGTAACCACGCCAGGATTCTCAGCAGGTAGGTTTGTAGGTTTTATATTTCCGAGATGATTTGGTGTGGTGTTAGTCTTGTAGGCATTTGGCAAAACACACCTTTGTATATCACACATAACCGGAAAATTTTTTTTTTTAGGAAATTGATAATATTGTAAAAATAAAATTTACATGTATAAATACTGCATTTTAACCTTCTTTTTTTTTGAGTATAATAAGACTACTAATACGTTAAATTTAATTTATAATATTAGGTTTCTGTATACAGTATTTTAAGAGCGACTAAGTTCTTTATATAACTGACACGTAATCTTCAATCAACAGTGAATAAAAACATGACCCTAGGGAAAAATCATTGTCGCTTATTTGTTTGTTGTATATTTGAACCATATTTTCATTAAATTTCCATTTTCATTACAGTTGATGTTGCTCTCATTTTCAATTATATATGTACTTTATTTGCTCTGCCAATAGCACAATGCGATATTTACTGCAGTTGTCTTTTCAAAATGACATACAATTTACGCCTACTTCTACGATATCAGTTTATATAAAAAAAATAAAATAGTAATTCGGTTATTATTTTGTTCTCAGTGGATGACAATTATGCTGTTTTACTCAGAGATGTAAGCATAGATTCATAAATAATGAAAAAAGCTAGATTTCTTTATTTAGAATATCGCTGCCTTACACAAAAATGTTGCAACTTAAATCTCGTTTTATTGATCAATTAAAAATTCCCAAACAAAAATCATGACTGCAACAGTTAAAAACAATTATTCCTACATTATTGTACAAACAAATATATTCACTTAATAAACCAGCAGGTGTGTTGATTGCCGTCTACGCCTGAGGCACTGCTAATATAAAGCCTATAGTGAAGCACGTTCTTCGTAACCGGAGTCTGCGTTGTGATATCACACAAAGCTCCGCTCCTTTCTGGCTACTTGAGCTATCTGTAAAGGTGAGTTTTGCAGTTTATCGCTAATATCTTGAAAACGTGTGCACCGATTGTGATCAGGTTTTTGACATTGTTCTTAGAATGATAAGTTCTAAAAATACAGAAATTTTCATTTTTCACTCAGGGTGCTCTTTAATATATATTCTATTCTTATCACCCTTTGCGTTTTTTCTCATACATTATCATTTTATACCTAAATCAGGCAAAGTTGATCTTTTCTGTTGTTTCAAAACACTCATTTTTTAAATTGTCCTCGTGCCGTATTTATCGGGTGATCTCGAACCATTTTTAACTCGTTCCATCGCATACTCGGCTCTATCATTCTTGACAAATATGAACTGCCCAACTCCACTGGAGATGGCGGCATGAATGTAAACCATGGTATGCGCATACGGTAATTTTCACAGTTATATTATTTAGATTTGGCAATCTCAGCATCCATTTCAGGGTAACATTGAAGACTGGAAAAAAATTCTTTTAGTGACCTGATATTTTTATTCATATATTGATCCGATTTGTTTCAGGTATTTAAAATAGCATTGAAAAGTACATATTTTACATAATACATGTGCTTTCCAATAAAAATCATGTCCAGTATCTTAAAAGTAAACATAAAACACATAAAAATCGGCCGACACCAATTGTGTCAAGAGCTGTGATTGCTGATAGATCGAGTGCATAAAGGACCGAGATCCGCCTGACCGATTTACGAAGCACATCTGATATAGCAAAAGAGTTTATTTGAAAGGTCATTGCATACGTAAATGCAGCCGGATTTTTTAAGTTACCTGAAAACTTAAATTCTTATAAAACAAATAACTCAGAAAGGAAGATCTTTTACAACATTTCATGTGTTTGATAATGTATTTGAACGCACATTTTGTCATATTCTTGTCTATATGTCATAGGACAAAAATTATCCTTTTGACAGCTTATATCACTTTAAGCGATTTTTTTTTTGATAGACCTGATTTTACCAAAATAAAAAAAAATAATAAAAAACCACTTAAAATCTGGGCAGAACGTTTGGCCTAGTGAGAAACTGACCAAACTTCCAGAGGCAAAGACATTGAACGAAAGATTTGGGTGTAATGGTAAACTTCAAAATTTGCCAAAACGTACATGAAATGTTGAAATGTAGGATAGAAATGTTGAAATGTTAATTATTTTAATCATAGACATATGTTGTACATCTTGACTAATATGAAGCCCAAACCAACAATTATGTTTGCATAATCACACCCAAAATCATCGTAAATTTATGCTGTTTCAGAGTCATGTTGTCACTTAAGTAAAATGTATCTGAAATATGTCAAAATGGAAGTACATGTTTTGCTATAGAAATGGGTGTTATTTTTGGTTAAAACCAATATTTAAACAGATTCCAAATGAGGTAAATATACAGAAATAATTTTATAGCCTGTTCAACAACAGAATATATATGCACGCCCTAATGTGCCACGGTAAAGCTGATGAAGTAAGGGAGACTTCCCCAGCAGAATTTGAATAAAAATAAAATAGTCATCTTTGTGGTTAAGTTAAATATGCTGCATGTTTTACTCTTCTGTTGTGAGAAGAATTTTTTTTGGTACTGGTAAAGAAAGAAAGTAGATTCTATATGTGAATTTACCTAAAAAATAGAAGTAGAAATCTAATTATTGTAAAAGGTGTATTATATGTGTAGATTCAAAATCTGAGATGGATTTTTATGTAACATTTTTAAAATGAACTAAAAATCTTTTAAAAATGTGTAAATATATGTCTGATGTTTTAGGAAAAACTATATTTCGACAGGCCCACCCACTACTACATTTTGACCCCCACTACCCTCCCCTTCGACAGGCATCACGGTCAAAGCTCAATATGCTGATATGGATTTATTTTGTTATATTTTTATTACTAAACTTAATATCATTCTAGTGGATAATATCAATACATATCCATTATCGTCTTGAAATATCATACATTGTACATTTTGGCATTGCAAGCCTCCATTTCAACATTTTTGTACTACATTTCGACATTTTATATACATTTTGGCACATTTCAACGTTTACCATTACTAAAGATTTGGATGAAGTGGGTGTGTAGCACATTTTTAAGATTGACACATAGAAAAGGAAAAAATTAATAGACAGCTCAGCTCTAACGCAAAGCGAGCTTATTAATAAAAGTGTCGCAAAAGACCAGTATTCTTAATTCTTACGATGAAATCAAAAGTTGTTACAAAGTTTCTGCAACTGTGTAGAAAGTGAGTTTCACACAACTGCAAGATTTTCTACACAGGAATTTCTGAACATTATCAAGTCTAATTACAACAATGTATAAACTATAATACTTTTTAACAGTACAAGTGCAGTTTACCGATTAAGAATTAGTAAGGGAAAATTATAAATTAACCCTAAAACTAAAACATAACTCTTAAGTACTATGGAAAGACACCTTATAGTAGTAATTACATGTAGAATTGCAGTTGAAATCATAAATGGAATGTCCTTAACCTTCAAAATTAAATTTGTATCAATATCATTATTAACTAAGGTAATGCCTATAAGTATGTAAATCTTGCTGTTTTACAAATGCTGAAAGCTCCATAGTGAGTTCATCTGATATCACAATGGCAACACCTTTTCCACAAAAAAGAAGACGCATAGTTTAATCAATCTATGTTAAATATTTAGAACATTAGTGGTACTGAAATTTGATTATTTCTTTCCAAAATGAACAAGGTCCTAATGGTAAGAGTCTTGTGCCTGCAAACTTTCCCCTCTGTCCAGCGGGGGTTTGAACACCAATCGTATCAAAGCTGATTTTGTGAGAAAGTTTTCCAGTTTATTTGCGGAAGGCTGATGGTCTCTTCCTGGGTACATTTTTCTTTCCTTCACCATTATAAAGTTGGCTGCCACCGTGTGACTGAAAAATTATTTAGTGTGCGTAAAACAACATTCAAATTAATCCAAATATTTCCTTCATTATATTCTGTTCACTATGATCACTGCATTACTCCTGAATGCATTTACACTCGAAACACATCAGACTGGAAAGTTCTTCATGATGCATTGTGGGATTTGTATACATTATTACAGCTGGGGAAAAAATAAGAGGAATTCAGAGTAAATGTAAATAAAGCTGTCCTATTTTTGAAATAATGCAATATAGAATATTAATCAAATTGTAAGCATCAGCAGTATCTATTTGAAGTAAACAACAGCGCATACGAAAGACTTTCAAAGTTTTAATTTTCACTGGATATATCTATTGCGCATACCCACAGGAATATGATGCTGTGATTGGTTCCCTCTCACAGGGAACAACTAACATGTTTTTATAGTATGGAGAGAATCGGAAACAGAGCAGGCTTGAATTATTCAAATTACATTCAAATTGAAAAAAAGCAGTACATGTACTTGGAATTGAAAAAAATGACCAATAAAAAGTCCACAAAATGTTTGATTTGAATATGTTGATGTGAAGGTCTAGGGTAACTTTTTCAATTTCAAGCATCCAATTGAACAAAGGATTTTAAGAATAAGGTGGACTTTTGATAACTTTAAAGAAAATGGATCTGAAATGTATCTTAAGGCCACATTGGGTTAACATTTGGATTTTTTTATAATTTCTCAGAAATAGGTCAGATAATTTCTCTTAAACTATGTACACTCCTGGTAGGTATATGTCTCTACTGACTTAACTAAGGCCTGTAATTATATTTCAAGGTAATCATTAACACTTAGCTACTTAACTATACCTGATTTAGCTACTTACTTGTACACTGACTTACTTACTTACTGACTTAGCTATACTTACTGACTTAACTATATTTACTGACTTAACTATACTTACTGACTTAGCTACACTTACTTAGTTATACTTACTGGCTTAGCTACACTTAACTATATTTACTGACTTTATACTTACTGGCTTAGCTACACTTACTTAGTTATACTTACTGGCTTAGCTACACTTACTTGGCTACATATACTGACTTAGCTAAACTAACTGACTAAGCTACACTTACTGACTTGGCTACACTTACAGACTAAGCTACACTTACTGACTTGGCTACACTTACTGACTTAGCTACACTTACTTAGTTATACTTACTGACTTAGCTATACTAACTGACTAAGCTAAGCTACTTACTGACTTAGCTACACTTACTGACTTGGCTACACTTACTGACTAAGCTACACTTACTGACTACTGACTTGGCTACACTTACTGACTAAGCTACACTTACTGACTTAGCTACATATAGATGTGATGCTAATGGTTTAATTGTTTTATTTTTTTTTGCAGAGTTGGCAAAAGCTAAATTGTATCTGATATAGGATGCCAGAAGAAACATCGTTCAGACAGATGGATGAAAAACATGTAACAGTTGAAGTTGAGTTGATGTTGTGGTCACCAAAATTTGACCTGGTAGCTCTGTCTAATGTGCAAGGGGAGGTAAATAGATTCTTAAAGAACTGAATCAAACATTTTATTTTTGAGAATTACTAAAACAGCATCATGGGCATAGCTCTATGAAGAAAAGATTTACTCGACCAATTCATTTTATTCAGTTGCCATTGAGACATTTGTCTTTTTGGACTGAAACATAAACAGAGAACTTGATCTACATGTATACTGGTGGCCCATTGTGTCATGGTACTTAACAGTTTTCATTTTTTTTTAAATATATAAATATAAACATGTGATTTTCTTATGAAAGCTATGCAGTATTTTGTGTTTCACAGAAAGATGTATTTTGAAAAACAACATAACTGCAACAACATTCTGTAAATAGTAAACATAAAAAAAAAATGGCATGGCCTCATGCACAAGAATTTCCAAAAATAAAAATTACGTGATGCTATGGGACCAGTAATGCAATGGAAGAAATAGAGGATATTTGACAATTGTTTTTGAATAACATGTTTATTACATCAAGTTTAGACAGGAGAATACATATTTGTTAATTATGTATTCTCCTGCCTCATGAGATGTAATAAACATGTTATTCAAAAACAGTTGTCAAATATTCTATTTATTACATTTTCCAGTTAAGTTTCGTTAGGCCCTAGATTTACCAGATGTTCTCTGTACATGTAGGCTAGTCTACGGCTTGTGAAATGTAAACAAACCGAGTTTTGACACAGAGGCTAGGAAATCTTTTTAGTGCGTAATATGCTCAATGAAAACTGGACGCTGGAGGAAAATATTACGCTCCAAAAAATATTTCTGCATCCTTGTAGTTTTTATTGAAATACATCAAGTGATGCCTCAAAGATCATGCAAAAGTTATCAATAGACCTGGACAGCAATCTCACTTCAAAATTCGCCCTATTAAATGTTCATTTTCTGTTCTGTATCTCCAGTGTCACTGAATCTTTTTAAAAACTATTGAACTGTTGACCTAGATAGTGGATACATTGAACATTTCCACTGCCTTTCGAGCACTTAAACCCACACCATCAAAACATAATATCGCCTGCTTTTTAGTCAAGACAGAACAAGTTTGTGGGGTGTCATTTTGTTTAGCTTTGATACAGCGTTATAAAAAGCTCACACAAAAATCTCTTCTTGATACGTCATATCTATAGTACATGTTCATAAGTTTTTAGCATGGCATCACCATTATTGGTATTTGTTAGCAAATGTGAACAGATTATAATCAAAAAATGAATTGAAAATTGTCATTACATTATAGATGGGGTTTATTAATTGGATTTTCATTAGTGGCCTGGCACTGTATTTTGATTGGCTTAATGAAAAATATCAGTTTACATTGATATTTTTCATTAAGCCAATCAAAATACAGTAAAATCAATGAAAAATAACAGTGAAAAATAAAGCTCATATTGATAGATTTAATAAAAAAATCAAATAGAATGTACTAATATTATGTTTTTGACATTATGATAGACAGTTTAATACATTTTCTCATTAAAACAACAATGGCCCAGACTCCTGTCATGTCAAAGCAAAGTGCAGTAGCAATACTATCATGTACAATGCCGTGATTGGTACACTGAGAGAAAATCAGATAAATATGTCAACTCTAATTGGTCTTGATCAGGTTGTCCTCCATCGATTGTCATGGCAAAAAGTTTGGTCTGTGGCGCCACCTACAGAGGATGTAAGAGTCAAGTCTTTAGCATGGCGACCAGATGGAAAAGGTAAAACAAAACTAACCATCTATGTTTTGGAAAGATTAAATTTACAACTCAAAATGAAATCACTGGTAATAAGTTAACAATTATGGGAATTTGGCAACTGTATTTGTTGTTTCTGAATTTGAAATCTTTTTAGTTAAACATAATTATCATGTCTGACTTTTTTGCGCCCCTCACTGATAATAAAGAATTGTTCTGATCTTTGTTTAAGAAATTGAGACTTTGTATGTTTGCATATTGAAATGTTAGACCATATCAAATCAATCTGTACAAATTTTATTTATCTCTTCAGTGTTAGCTGCAGGATACTCCTCAGGAAAAATAAATCTCTATCACATTGAAAATGCAGAGGTTCTGCACACATTGGAACTACAAGGAGAGGTAACTAGTATGGACTGGATCTGCCAGTCTGTACCAGATGGAGTGACATGGACATCTGATCCTTATCAGGAAGATAATTTTAGTACATATCTGCCAAAGTTGCAACCATTGAGCAAAAGGTAAGTGTTATGATGTCCAAAAACTGTTTCTGACCATCCTCTGGAGATACCAATAAACAATTCTCCAATCTCGGACAGGCGTATCTACCATTGGTCACTGAAAGTTAACAGCGATAAAATGATTATGACATTCATATTCCATAGTATCAATTGGAATTCCAATTGTATCTTTAGTAATTCTTACACTACAATAAATGACATTTTTGGGGGTGTTTTTTGTTCTTTTTGTTTTTTGGGGTTTTTTTGGGGGGGGGTTGTAATAAAAAAAATGATGAATAGAACAACACAAAAATCTTTAAAAATACACATGGAGAAATAACTGTTGTAGTAGTATCAGCTTGATCTTGAAATTCAATTCTTTGCAGTTTGGCCCTACCCCTTTATTTAGTTTCTTGTTAGTTTGTGTGTAGATTTGAATGTGTTCAAACGTCTTTGTATTTTGTATTACTTACAGCTATGGGACGCTTACAAAAGGACCTCCAGTGTAAGTAGGAAGCATTAAGTTTCTTTGTCTTTCTGTCTGTGTTTGTATGTCTATCTGTGTTTGTGTATGTGTCTTTGTGAGTGTGTCTGTCTGTTTGTCTGTCTGTCTGTGTTTGTATGTCTATCTGTGTTTGTGTATGTGTCTTTGTGAATGTGTCTGTCTGTTTGTCTGTCTGTCTGTGTGTCTGTGTTTGTTTGTGTGTATGTGTTGTCTGTTTTTGTGTGTCTATCTGTCTGTGTGTATGTGTCTGTCTATATTTATGTGTCTGTGTTTATGTGTCGGTGTGTGTGTGTCTTGTCTGTTTTTGTGTGTCTGTTTGTGTGTGTGTGTGTTTTGTCTGTCTTTATGTGTCTGTCTCTGTCTGTGTTTGTTTATGTGTATAATCTTTTAGTTTCTTGATATTGTGTATTTTACTCTTCATCATTTATATCAGTCAACATTGTTTTATTATCTGTCATTGTATTGGGAAGAGTCTCTTGATTTTCTTTAATCTATACTCCGCCAATCGCGACTATAGTCGCAGAAATTAAATAATCCATTGCCCTTTATGTGCCCTTCAAAAGAAGCTTTCTTAGTCTTTAGGTTATGCTTTCCCATTGAAAATTCTAATTTTTCCAAATGCATTGATATAATTTTGAATGAAAAAGTTATAGGAAGAAGAAAAGTAAAATGCAGAAAGTAGGGGAAATGCATTTTTGTTTTAGAGTCCTACAAAAAAAGAATTTATATATGTGAATTGGCAGCAACATTGCTATAACCTCAAAAAATATTTGAACATGCATGGTAAACATCCTGTGAGTGTTTGACCGAGAGGTCACTTGTGTATTATGATTACATCAGAGAAATTCTGTACAGTATTTATTCCATTCCTCAAAAACCATGTTTAAGGGATAAAATTATTATAATTAATTAAAATAAATGTTTATTTTTCAATAAAACACTACTTTTAATAGTTTTAAGTATAAATTATTAGCTTAGGGCAACATCTGAATGTTTAATTACCGATTTTCAGTTTGGACACCTGCCACTCAGGGAGAGATTTGTCTATTGTATGTCTGTGTGTCCTCCTTAAGTTATTTGTACTTCCATTGACTTTTTTATGTCATTACACTTGTACAACCCAATGAAATAACCAAACTGCACACCCTATTCCCTTTTAACATTATTTAGGCCTAGAAGGGGAAGGGACAAGTGCAGAAAGAAGACCCTTGGATCGTTGCTATCCTTGGACTCACTACTTTAGTTGTCATTCTCCTTATTAATCTTAATTTGTGTATTCAAAATGGAAACTTTTTCCTATATTACTAATGAATTTTTTTTGGTCATTTCAACAGAGAAGAAAATGTAGAAGACAGCAAGAAACTCAGCGAGCAGAAAGAGTGTGTATTAATTTGATTTTTAGTCATACATACCATATTACATCTTGACAATTTTTTAGTTTGCCTGGACAGGGTGGGGGAGACGAGTGACTGTACTTCCATTATTATTGTCTTTTCATATTGTCATCTTCTCTTCTGAAAGCATGAGGCCAATTACAACCAAACTTGCCAAGAATGTTGTTTGAGATGTCCTGTATAATT